>CASBRS010000025.1:0-60383 GCA_949128115.1 Anaspis maculata | reverse complement strand
TTTCTTGTCGAGGCGTAACTCCTGACTTCACCTGACCTGACTCGCTTGAGCCGTAGGCCCTCAACCCTGGCACGCAACAACCCCTTCCGACGATTGAATGAGCTCAATCTTTCGTGCCTTTTTGAGCTTACAACGATGCCACTCCTTGGACATCATTGGGCAAACATATTTATATATTTCTCAAAGCTCTGTTATCAAGTGTTTCGACAGCTGCCTTTAAAAACTTCCCAAGGCGTTATTCACTGATACGTCTTCGGCGACTGCTGCTATGGGGTCCGTGAAGTTGGCCCCACCATGTCGGATTTCTAAAATTTCAACGACGGCATCTGATAGTGCTCGCGAAGTGCTGGCGAATGCTGATATTTTTTTCAAAAATGCTGGCTCCCTGATCAAGAAAAAATCACTTTTGTGGGCGGGGCCAACTTCACGGTGGCCCCACCATTATGAAATTTTGAAAATCTAATTACGGCATCTGAAAGTGCTCGCGAAGTGCTGGCGAATGCTGGTATTTTTTTCAAAAATGCTGGCTTCCTGATCAAGAAAAAATCACTTTTGTGGGCGGGGCCAACTTCACGGTGGCCCCACCATTATGGAATTTTGAAATTCTAACTACGGCATTCGAAAGTGCTCGCGAAGTGCTGGCGAATGCTGGTATTTTTTTCAAAAATGCTGGCTCCCTGATCAAGAAAAAATCGCTTTTGTGGGCGGGGCCAACTTCACGGTGGCCCCACCATTATGGAATTTTGAAATTCTAACTACGGCATCCGAAAGTGCTCGCGAAATGCTGGCGAATGCTGGTATTTTTTTCAAAAATGCTGGCTTCCCGATCAAGAGAAAAACAATTTTGTGGGCGGGGCCAACTTCACGGTGACACGTTGGCCCCACCATTGTGAAATTTTGAAATTTCAACTACGGCATCTGGCTGTGCTCGTGAAGTGCTGACGAATGCTGGTATTTTTTTCCGGAAATGCTGGCTTCCTGATCAAGAAAAAGACACTTCTGTGGGAGGGGCTAACTTCACAGTAGCCCCACCATTATGAAATTTTGAAATTTCAACTACGACATCCGAAAGTGCTCGCCAAGTGTTGGCGAATGCTGATATTTATTCTAAAAATACTGACTTTTTGATTAAAAAAAAAAATATTTGTGGGCGGGGCCAGCTTCAAGGTGGCCCCACCGTGATAAAATTTTGGAATTCCAACTATGGCATCCTAAAGTGCTCGAGAAGTGCTGGCGAATGCTGGTATTTTGTTTCAAATTGTTGGCTGTATAGATAACGGTCACACGCAAATCCGAGCGCAAATCCAAACAAAAAAACTGGCAAACCACTCGGAAAGGTGTGTATAATGATATTTTAAAATAAAATTTGCAGATTATCCAGAATGTTTTGCAAAAAAAATTAAGAAGGAACAACGCGTTCAAAGAAAGCACAACACCAGTTGAAGGTCCTAGATCGTTTCGTTGTTGTATTGTTGGTTGCCTACATCACTACATTAGAAAATAAGAGTAGCTACGCTACACTGACTCTCTGACTTATTAACAAAACAATGTTGCGCGTGGACCTGAGAGGGGCACCGCAAAGAAAAGTAGTACGACCCAAACAATAGAATTGTAGAGTTGATAAAAATTGATAAAGGGATCCATAGTGCTCAAAATTGAGTTGTATGATATAAAGTTGTAAAAAATCAGCCTTCTCGTGTGTGTCGGTCGTCTGCCGTCTGTGGTGCGGATGGCGCGGGTTCGAATCCCGGTAAGTCATGGATGTTTTGTGTTTGTTGAAAAAATTTGCGTATATTGTAATTCCTATGTTATAATTCACTGTTATCAATAAAAGGCGCAAAAACTCCTATGGCACTGATAAGCCGAGAAGGAGGAGAACATTATTTAAAAAAAAAATTAATAGTCATGATTGTATTAGTAATCATGTATTTTCATTTTGGAATTCAAACGAATTGGCATAAAATAAAAAACGAACAAACATAAAATAGGTAATTGAAAAATACTAAGCATGTAAACAAAATTAATATGATTTTTTGTGAACAATGTATGGAAGTAAAATATAAATTTTGGTACCAGTCGCAATATATACATACCGGGTGATCATTTGAAAACTATCCACCTGCTATAACACCCAATTTCTACTGAAAATGTCTTCGAGCAGACACAGGTCGATTTTTATATCTGGGGAGACATCTAAAACACACATTGGCGGATTTCTATCTTGAGCCTCCTCGCCTCCACCCACCCTAACTTTGAAAGTTCAAATAACATCACCTATTTTGTGATACATAAAAAAATCGAACAGAATTGAATTTTCTCCCTAAATGTTCATCATAAAATTCTTACCCCCCCCCCCCCCTTCTTTCTACAATTCTCTGACTGTCCGTCTATTCAGATATTCTTGAGCTTTTGATTCTCTTCAAAGTAGTCAACGTGATGCTGCACACCATCTAAAAAAAATTATATGGAAAAAGTGGCACCCAAACTCACCTTGGAAATCTAGAATGACAACCTACTTTGTGATATATCAAATTGAAGGAAATTGAATTCTCTTCCTGAACAAAATTTTTTCGAAATTTTTTAAACTCTCGTTTCCCTCCTATAATACTCCAAATGTCCAATTTGATGGTGGGGTTGGAAATTTAAAAAAATTGTTCCAAGAAAAAACTCAATACCCTTCAATTTGATATATCTTTTGTTAAATTTTGAAGTTGAGGTGAGAGAGAGAGAGCAATGCACAGTGGTCCAAAATTCAATAAATATCCGGCCAAGAAACAAATTTTGCAATTATATTGCACGACTTTCATATTTTGTGGGTGCGTAGAGAAATTGTGTGAGTAATCTTCTTTGGAATATGAGTTACTGTTCCAGAAACTCATCTGTTGTGGTCCCTCGAATTTACTTATTTTTTGGGATCCAAAATTACACTGTTTTGTTCGCAAATTTCAAGTTATGAGTGCCAGCCTCATTATTGCACTGCGGCTTGGCAACTTTTACACAATGATCTTCAAAGGAAGTACTCTAGTTTGACTTGAATGATTAGTCTAAAAACAAATTCTAAAATATTCGATATTATTATTATTTATATAGTTGATTTTTTGAGTGTTTGAAAAGTTTTGTAAGGAATACAAAAAAACTCCCCACAAAACCCCACGGAGCCTAATGGTCGAAAAGAAACAACAACAATCCGTAAATGCAATAGTATGAACAGTATTTTTCTCGAAAGCTCTTCATTGGCAAATAATGTTTTTTCCGATGTGATGCGTGCTGTGCACCTGTGCATTTTGGAGTGAAAGAAAAAAATCAGTTATAATCTTGCGAGAAAAAGTTATGTTTTGCAAAATGAACATGACAGCATATTTTGATCACTATCTCTTGGCTTGCAAGCTTCGACCTTTTTTTGTGGCTCTTCAGTCCCTCAAATTGTGATAGTTGAGTTTAGAGAATTTGCGCAATGATAAAGAACTACAACATAATCTTTGAGCCAAATCACTCGAGGGGCCAAATCCAATGAGAAACGTGCGGAATCCTTTGTCAATGTATGTTTTAAATGTCCCCCTCGATATTAAAATCGACCTGTTTTTGCTCAAAGAAATATTGTTCCGGAATCGGGAGTTATCCCAGGTGGATAGTTTTCAAATGATCACCCGGTACGATTATCAAAAGGAAAAAATCAAACAAATTACTTTGCAACATACATCAACATTACACAACATGCGGTTGTATTTGGAGACACGCTTGTGTCCCTCCTGTCTTTCATGTCATCGTAACATTCCCATTTCCCATTGAGCCTTTTGGTGTATGCCACAAAATGTCCAACCCCTCTTCCTGCGGGTCCAGTTCCTGTCACGCCTATTGCACCTTGAAAACTAAATTCGGAGTTATCTGCCAATTTAATGGTGTCGATGATATCGGTTAGTTTCAAGGTACGATCCTTTCCTTGCTGGTCCAACCATTCTAAGAAAAAATAATCTCTGTTCAGTCTGTATCTTGCACTCACACTATTTCCACAATCGCATTTGTATACAGTATCATCAAAGACAACCTCATTGATGCCCTGCACCAAGTCGTCATTTAAGATGGTCAACATTACATGGGAGTGGGTATTGTCCATCTTTCTGCACTTTTCGCAAGCCACCAGAATTTCTGTTCGACTCCATGTAATCAGACTTTTTGTTGCCATTTTATAAAGTATCTCTGGAATTGTACAAATAGCTGATACATTTTTTATCTCATATGGATTGGCTTTCCCACTGAAAAGCGAAGCCAAAATTTTTCCTCGAAGGATATACGTTGACCTGTGTATTTTTCCTGTCACTAATTTCTTTATAACAGTGGCAATTTCATTTTCAGACTGGCTATCAATCAATTCTCTGAATGTCTCTGAGTCACAATATGTTGTGGTGAAAATAGATATGATGCTGTCGAAAGAGCATGTATTTGAAAAGGTGTACTTTACTCCGTCGATTTTTATCGGTTGCAGATTTGAGACATTACCATTTCTTAGGAGGGGAATAGGTATGGTCTTCAATTTAGCGGAAAGATCAATAAATGACCATTCTTTTTGATTTTCCAGATATGATCGTCTGGGTCTGCGTGGCTTCTTCGCTCCTTGTCCTTTCCAGTTCTCGATTTCATGTGCCTCATCTTCTGCTAATTTCGAGCATTGCTGATGATCTGGCGACAGTGACTGTACTGTTGCTGAAAAGTAACAATGAAAAAAGATTGATCAACGATTTTGTCCGTAGGCTCCGAATCTGTTCACAAAAATATTCTGTGGTATATTGCTTACAGGGTCCAAAATCGAGAATTGATGTGGAATTTGACACCCTGTATTTTAATATGGGAATTGATTCTGCTTTTTATTCCGATTATAAATATATATCACACTGATAAATTAGTCAACAGAATACTTATGAGAAAATTATTGTTTCAAAAAATGATTTTTGTTTCAAAAGTAACTCGGTGACTTTTCTATCATTTTAATAAAATGGATATGACTAGTTTGAAACTTTGGCCCAACTCAACTGAAATCCACAAACTCAAAACAAAATATTTTCTCGATTTTTTTTTCAATTTTTTTTTTTTTTAAGTATACAATGTAGATCATTTATTCAATTATTACAACAAATTTTTTCACAGGTGTTTTTTTGATAAATCTGTCAAATGTGAATATATTTATAATCAGGATAAAAAGCGGAATCGATTTCCATATCGAAATACAGGGTGCTCAATTTGAGAAAGAATTTCGATGTTTTATCCTGTAAGCGATATACCAGAGAAAATTTTTGTGGACAGATTCGGAACCTGGGGAAAATGTCATTCAAGTCAATGTCAATGGATGCATCATTTTTTATTTTTGAAATTATGTTTAAGAGGAAGTCTTCAAGGGGGGGGAGGGGGTATAATTTGAACGTGAACAACCTGTATCTACTTGCGAAACAACAAGATACTTACATGGTGAAACTGGTTCATCTTCTTTGATGTTTCTCAAATTTTTCTCTTCTTTGTCAATCATTCTCTTTTTCAAAATTTCGCCGTCTTCGTTCATCTGTGTTTCCAGCTTTTCCTTATCTTCAATTATCTCGGTTTTCAAATTTTTGTCAACTTCGGCTCTATCCGTCTTCAAATTTCCATCCTTCTTACTTTGAGTCGATCTCTCATCATCTTCGATTTTCCCCGTTTTCAGATTCTTATAATCTTTGACTGTCTGCGCTTCCGATATGTCATCATCTTCTGAGTCAGTTCCAGTTGTTTTTACTCTCCAATTATTGTCTTTCTCGGCTGCCTTTCGCTTCAGTGCGACCGATATATTCTGGGCTTGCACCAATGAAATTGTTCCTTGCAGAGCTGAGATATGCTTCAGAAGAAAATCATCCAACCTCAGTGGTAGCTGATCGTCGCTGAAAACTCTGTTTTTCAGGTTATTGAAATTACTTTCAACAGGAGCACTGGTAGCAATGTTAGAGCAATTCAGAAAAAAAGGAGCCATTATAGCTGACCACAGCGGCAGCAATCGACTGAGGTGAATTATTTCGGGAATAATCTCTGGCAAATACTGAAGGTTATCATTGTCACCATTGCTAGAAATTTGGCTTTTAGTTCTCTCAAGTATGTCGCGAGTCCACACCTCAAAGTAGGATTTGTCGTGAGACTCGTAGGACATATTATGTTGCCAAGACTGACTACATAATTTGTCGTCCTCACTGAGGCTGTTTTCGTTCATGCTTGAGTCAATAAGATTCTCCAAAATGATTCTTTCATCGGTTGATTCACTCCCTTCGGCGATCAAATGCTTCAGCCACTTCTTTTTTTGATCACAAACTGTCGGCTGATCTCCTTCTTGACCATCTGTTTCGCTTTGGGCTACAATAAAAATTGCCTCAAAAATGTTTTTTACTTCTGTGATGCTGGTACTAAGAAGAATTTTTGTTAAACTCCGCACGTATAAATGTTTGGTTCTGGCTCTGTGACCTTTCAGTGCTTTCAAGGAGACAAAAGTCTTGATCACATGAGCAACATCGCACCTAATATACGTGGGTAAAGCAAATGGCAGCCTTTGAAAAATGATTCGATGGCACTGATTCACATAATCGGTTATATTGTTCCGAAGACCAAAGGATCTTGCAACTGCTGAGAGTAATGCCAATGACATGTCACAGACTACTTCTTTCGGTGTTGTAGCACCATCTCGGATCCATTTCCTCAACCAGTGTCCTAACAAACACCAAATAATTATCACATTCCCGATAGGTACATACTTAAGTTTGTTACAATTGTCAAAGTCAAAGCCAGCTAATTTGTTGCGAAGTACACAATTAATGGTTTTTCAATTCAAATTCTATTTGATGGAATAATTATTATGATTGTGAGTAAAATAGTAAACATACTCTCGACGGTGAATAGGTACATCATTCCAGCTTCGGGCTCTGTGCCCTCAGCAGTAATGATGTATTTCCCGTCTCGGTATGTAATATACTATTACTAATACCTACCTATGGAGTCACCGTCATGGCTTTCCGAAAGCATGTTGCAAACGGAGTATTGCATTTTTGTACGCGGGTCATTTACGGTGACATCATACAAGAAAATGGCTCCGGATGTCTCCCCACTTGGTCTTCTTATTTTCCGCACTACTCCTCCCGTGGCGTCGATGGAAATCTTTGCCATTGGTGACTTGCAATGTTCATTATAAACATGTAATTGAACAGTTGACCAATAATGCACACAAAATTTATCAATTGCAATGTCCTTGATAAATGTGGAGTAAGGTAACATGTACTTGGCTTCGTAGATAGCTTCTATTTCATCATTTGCAAGTCTTTGTTTTTTGACAAATTCATGAGCAGCTTTACGAAGAACCTCTGCTGGTGGTAAGTGAGCTGGCTCTTGATCACCGAAGTTCATCATGTTGCTAGCTTCCTGTCGTCTATATCCACTTGCAGATGCGCCTGTTTTAACCAGTTTCTCTGCGATTTCCCTTCTTCTAGTTGATGTTAAAGGTCTCTTCTTTCGATGGACCAACATTTGTTTAAAGGCACCTTTGTACTTAGTGACAAATAAGACCCTGCAATCTTTTTTTGGTTCATCCTTCAAGGTTGCGTTCAATGTCGAGCCACATTCTTCACATGTTCCTACTATGTTAATGTAAATATCGGGATCGTTCTTGTACACTTTGGCGCGCTTGAAAATGATTGAACAGGGTAATTTGGTGTGATCCCAGAAATGGGAAAAAAATACGGACGTCCATTCTCCAGGCGGTAAAATTGTGTAATTTTTGAAACTTTCACCCATCTTGTATCTCACATCGTGGGGCTTTATTTTTTCCCATTCTTGTGGGCTTAAAGTGATGACAAAATCCAGTTCTTCACACCGATCTTCGGGATCGGAGCCGAGGTATGATGACGAATTATTGTGTTCATCTTTTGCCTGTTCTATTTTTTCTGTTTTATTGATCGTTTTGGCAATTTTAAGTGCTAGATTATATATTGATTTAGGATGGAGTTTAATGTTACGGCTTTTTTCGAGCTCCATGGAGATCTCTCTCCATATGTGGTTTGAGGGAAATAGGGGTCTCCCATTTTCCTGGAATATTTCATTTATTCTGACAGTCAGAATACTCGATATAATTTCGATTGTTGCAGAATCTTGAAAAAAAAAAAAGATAACACTAAGTACCTCAGGTATACAAGATGAAGATGTTCTTGAATAAGATTAACAAACTTCGGGGGCGCGAAGAATATGTATATACCTATTATCAATACTCCCAGCAAGTATACCAGTTCTGGATAACTTGAAAATTAGTTCTGATAGAATTATTACGAGTATTAGCAAGACGTCTCAACTAGGTTAGGTAGGTACTACGTCAATTCACAGTTCATGTCAAAACTTATAGTGGAGTCGGTACGTTCGTGAAATCCATGGCTTGCTGCAAATTTGAGGATTGCAATGTCTATGGCATACATGTTCTCTAAGAATTTTTTGACTGAATTCTTTGGTTATTCATTGGAGGAACTGCTTGTATTAATAAACAAGTGAATATCCCCCCCCCCGTGCGTGAGTCGCAATAGTGCATTTTCTCAGTGCAGATCTGTTATTGATAGAAATGAAGTCCGGCTTGAAAATTAAATAAATGTTCATGCGAGACAATAATAAGTTTCACGTTTCATGACAATCGTTCCATTAATGAGAAATTTTAATATGGCAGCCAAGATAGCGACGGAATAATGAAATTCAACTCAAAAATAAGAATGATTATACGAGACAAGGCGACAAGGGTGAGTTCCAAGTTTCATGACAATCCCCCCACTAATAACAGATTTTAATATAAAGGCCAAAATGGCGGCGAAATCATTATTCAGCTTGAAAATAAGAATGTTCATACAAGACAAGAGTAAGTTCCAAGTTTTATGTCAATTGTTCCACTAATAAGAGATTTCAATATGGCGGTCAAGATGGCGGCGGAATCACGGAATTCATCTTGAAAATAAGAATGCTCATACAAGACAAGAGTAAGTTCCAAGTTTGAGAAAATTCCAAGAAAGGTTATTTAAAAAAAGACACTCCCTTTATTTTCCGAAAATACGGTGAACAAATTATACCGGGTGATCATTTGAAAACTATTCACCTGCAATAACTCTCGATTCCTAGTGAAGATGTCTTCGAGCAAAAACAGGCCGATTTTTATATCGAGGGGGACATCTAAAACATACATTGGCGAGTTTCTATCTTCAGCCCCCTCGCTCCCACCCACCTCAACATTGAATAAATTCTCTTCCTAAAAAAATATTATTATTGTTCTAACCCCCCCCCCCCCTTTTCCAAAAATGCTCTGAATGTCCAATTCAATATTCTTGACCTCTCAATTGTCTTCAATGCAGTCAACGCCATTTTGCACAGCATCGAAAAGGAAAATTTTCTATGGAAAAAGGGCCACCCCAAATGCACCTCTTAGCTCCCCCCACCTCACCTTAAAAATCTAAAATGACAATACCCACATTATGATAGATAATATTGAAGGAGATTGAATTCTCTTCCTGGTTTGCTTGTGGGAATCATCAAAGGCTGATCGAAGCTCTGATAAAGAACTTGGTCAGCATCAGGAACTGTTTTCTTCCTCTGAACATCACTTCCCTGTTGGCTACAAATAACCCCCAAATCCTTTCCACTGATAATAGAGTTTTTCCAAAACATTGAGAAGAAAGTTTGAAATTGAAGAAATAGAAAGAGTGAAATTTTGAATTGAAAGTTCGTTCTAGTGGCTAAAGAACCACTCAAGGTCAACCAAATCTCGAAAAAAAATTCTCTTCCTGGACAACATTTTTCGAATTTTTTAATACCTCCCGTTTCCCTCCTAAAATGCTCCAAATGTCCAATTTAATGGGGGACGGATTGAAAATTCAAAAAAAATTGTTTCCAGGAGAAGAATTCAATTCCCTTCAATTTGATGTATCACAAAGTAGGTGGTGTTTCGTCAAATTTTGAAGTTGAGGTGGGGGGACAGCAAAGAGGTAAATTTGGGCAGCACTCACCGAAAATTCTCTTTTTTGATGCTATCTAGGATGTTGCTAACTAAATTGAAGAGAATTGAAGAGGCCAGAATATTGAATGGAACACTCAAAGAATTCTTAGGGCGAAGGGGGGTGAAGTTCAAAATTTTTAAGATATTTTTTTCAAAAGGAGAATTTTATTCTTTTCACTTTGATGTATCGCAAGGTAGGTGGTGTCATTTGAAATTTCAAAGCTGGGACGAGTGGGGGCGAGGGAGCTGAAGATAGCAATTTTTCAATGTGTGTTTAAGATGTCCCCCTTGATATAAAAATCGACCTGATTTTGCTCGAAGAAATATTCACTAGGAATCGGGAATTATTGCAGGTGGATAGTTTTCAATAATATGATCACCCGGTAGGAGTATTTCCTATTATTTTCTTTTCTCATTTGATCGAAGCTGGAATTGTTTTTTCTTAGTTTAGAAATAAAATATATTCTCGTACCTCTAGACTAGAGTTTATTATTTTGCACTGAATTTCCCGTACCTGAAAGAGATACTAAATGCTGTGTATCGCCTGTACTATTCAATTCACCATTCGTAATTTCAAAAATTATTGTCGTATAAAAGAAATACCTCTCAACGACTAAAATAGGATGTTTCAATAATATTGAGTCTGATTAAACAACTACTTACCCCGTGAAGCCATGTTCTTATTTTCGGATTTCAATGAAATAAACTGTTGAAAAATGCTGGATCTGAAGTTACGTCTAGTCGTTGAGATCTAGTTCACAGTTCTGAAGAGCACAGAAAAAGTGAAGTGGGGTAATTTTTTTGGGCGGAAAACTCATCTCAAAATGTTGAGAATAGGTCGAAGAATAGGTGGTCCAGGGAATATTCTTGTGAGCATAATTTACTTGGAGGTGCAAGGCGTCTAGTTTAATCATGTTTTAATGAGTCTAGGTATTTACTCGTGAATAGTTATTTTCTTACCATTAGACACACTACGCCTAGGAGTCTGTGGGCCTAGGCATTGAAACCGAGAGTGTAATTGTTCCCCTGAATGGGTGATAGCCGCAGCGACGGCGCCAGGGGGTGGCCAGGGTGGGCACTTGCCCCCTCCCCCCTAAAATCATAGCTGTCTACCCGCGCGCCCACCCGATTTCTTATAAAATGTTAATATTAAAAATACCCAACAACCTTAATTAAACAATTGAGGAGATAGGTACTAACGAAAACAACCAAGGAAACGAACGACTCAAAACTTATTTGTGAAACAGAATGGGCAATGAAAGATCTGGTAACGAGTCTGGTAATTTAGCAATGATTGAGGGGTTTCTGATGGGACTACAAAAGTTGTTGGAGAGAATCGGTTTTCTTTCCTTTTTTTCGTCAAGTAGTAACTCATCCAGAAAGAGAATGTACGGGCATTGCTATCAAATTTTAAAAAATTCCAAAATTTTTTGAAAATTTTTGATTATGATTTTAGAAAATTCTATTCAGATAGCATCGACAATGCATCTTTCCTGAAGAAAGTCGCATGCCAAATTGGAACTTTTTATTTTCAAAAAGGCACCAAAAATGATTTCTACAAATTTTTTTTTTCATGTCTACGAGAAATCATTTTTGGTACCTTTTTTTGAAAATAGAAAGTTCAAATTTAGCATGTGACTTTCTTGAGAAAAGATGTATTGTTGATGCTATCTAGTTTTTGAATTTCAAAAATCAAAATTAAAAATTTTCAAAATCTTTTTGGAATTTCCAAAATTTTATAGCATTGCCCGTACATTTTCTTTTTGAAGGAGTTTCTATTTGATTAAAAAATTGAATAAAACCGATTTCCGTCAACAACTTTTTTAGTCGCATCAGAAACCCCTTTGTTTCTTCTTTAAACGTGACTTTCATGAGAATCAGTGGAGTAAGAGACTTGAAAAAAAATCTAAAATTCAGAATGAAAATTGATGAGTATTTAAAAAATTCAAAATTCGGAAAACTAATTTTTTTTCAAAATTTTAATATTTTCTTCAGAAAAAGTCCCTCATTCTGTTGCCAGCTCAGATTTGAATAGAGCTCTTTTTTTTTCAACATTTCTAGCTGATCAGATTTGGCAGAAAGCATGGATGGCAGAAAGTAACGCCACAAGAATCTATATATTTCTCTGCAGCTAATCCGCAGTCTGTTTCAGCAATTTTTTATGCTAGGAAATGCCGTCCTCAACATTGAAAGAAAAAGTCCAAAAATTTGAGTCTAAATAAAATTGTCAAGGAGTTTGGAAGAAAATATCCCCGCAAACTATTGTTAAGTGCGATTTATAACTCGATTTTAATTTCAGTCGCAATTTTAATCGCAATTTTAACGAAGTTCAAAGATACGATTTCCTCTATACCTTTTATAACTCGATTTTAATCGCAAAACGCAATCGTAACGATTTTAAGGATTTTAAGAAGTTGGCCAACATCCAACTCTTGCGATCCGATCCTTACGATCGACCAATGAAAATCAAGATAATATCAAGATTAGCGAAAATGAACACAGTAGTCTTCTTGATTAGCAACGTTAGGTTAGGGGATTTTCTGGGGACTTTGTGCAGAGGTTCAGTGGCGGAACTAGGGGGAGGTCAGCCGGGTACCCGCACCCACCGCGGGTAAAAATATTTACCGATGTTCAAATATTTGACCGCAACGGCGCTTTTTCAACGTTTACAATTCACACGAACATATTATGATTATGCTGATTTTCCTGAAAAATGTTTACTTGCGGCGCCTTCTGGGTCTGTAGGTGTACCTGCCTGTTCAAATGGGCTAGTTACGCCCCTGCACTGCACCCTAGGTTTTCTCCCTCCATCACGCCTTGCTTCCGACCGATGCGATCGTTGCGATCGAGTTATAAATTGACAAGAGGAATATGCTTACGATCGATCCGACTAAAATTGCGATTAAAATTGTGACTAAAATTAAAATCGAGTTATAAATCGCACTTTAGAATAAGAATGTAGGTATCCTGTTATCTTTTTCTTTTTGTTTCATTTAAATAAAACATTTTTGCGCTCGACTGTTTTTCATATAAAAAGAGTTGTTTGAGGTTGAGATGTATAACTAGATATATGTATAAGCCTTGCCTAAGCATGTCAACGTGGGGCCAACGTGTCACCGTGAAGTTGGCCCCGCCCACAAAATTGTCTTTCTCTTGATCGGGAAGCCAGCATTTTTGAAAAAAAAAAACAGCATTCGCCAGCATTTCGCGAGCACTTTCGGATGCCGTAGTTAGAATTTCAGAATTCCATAATGGTGGGGCCACCGTGAAGTTGGCCCCGCCCACAAAAGCGATTTTTTCTTGATCAGGGAGCCAGCATTTCCGGAAAAAATACCAGCATTCGTCAGCACTTCACGAGCACAGCCAGATGCCGTAGTTGAAATTTCAAAATTTCACAATGGTGGGGCCAACGTGTCACCGTGAAGTTGGCCCCGCCCACAAAATTGTCTTTCTCTTGATCGGGAAGCCGGCATTTTTGAAAAAAATACCAGCATTCGCCAGCATTTCGCGAGCACTTTCGGATGCCGTAGTTAGAATTTCAAAATTCCATAATGGTGGGGCCACCGTGAAGTTGGCCCCGCCCACAAAAGCGATTTTTTCTTGATCAGGGAGCCAGCATTTCCGGAAAAAATACCAGCATTCGTCAGCACTTCACGAGCACAGCCAGATGCCGTAGTTGAAATTTCAAAATTTCACAATGGTGGGGCCAACGTGTCACCGTGAAGTTGGCCCCGCCCACAAAATTGTCTTTCTCTTGATCGGGAAGCCGGCATTTTTGAAAAAAATACCAGCATTCGCCAGCATTTCGCGAGCACTTTCGGATGCCGTAGTTAGAATTTCAAAATTCCATAATGGTGGGGCCACCGTGAAGTTGGCCCCGCCCACAAAAGCGATTTTTTCTTGATCAGGGAGCCAGCATTTTTGAAAAAAATACCAGCATTCGCCAGCACTTCGCGAGCACTTTCGGATGCCGTAGTTAGAATTTCAAAATTCCATAATGGTGGGGCCACCGTGAAGTTAGCCCCGCCCACAAAAGTGATTTTTTCTTGATCAGGAAGCCAGCATTTTTGAAAAAAATATCAGCATTCGCCAGCACTTCGCGAGCACTATCAGATGCCGTAATCAGATTTTCAAAATTCCATAATGGTGGGGCCACCGTGAAGTTGGCCCCGCCCACAAAAGTGATTTTTTCTTGATCAGGGAGCCAGCATTTTTGAAAAAAATATCAGCATTCGCCAGCACTTCGCGAGCACTATCAGATGCCGTCGTTGAAATTTTAGAAATCCGACATGGTGGGGCCAACTTCACGGACCCGGTACGGGCACCGCCAGCACTTCGCGAGCACTTTCGGATGCCGTAGTTAGAATTTCAAAATTCCATAATGGTGGGGCCACCGTGAAGTTAGCCCCGCCCACAAAAGTGATTTTTTCTTGATCAGGAAGCCAGCATTTTTGAAAAAAATATCAGCATTCGCCAGCACTTCGCGAGCACTATCAGATGCCGTAATCAGATTTTCAAAATTCCATAATGGTGGGGCCACCGTGAAGTTGGCCCCGCCCACAAAAGTGATTTTTTCTTGATCAGGGAGCCAGCATTTTTGAAAAAAATATCAGCATTCGCCAGCACTTCGCGAGCACTATCAGATGCCGTCGTTGAAATTTTAGAAATCCGACATGGTGGGGCCAACTTCACGGACCCGAGTGGTACAGGTGATGGCAAGCCAAACCATTCGCGCTGCCCTGTGTGGGTTCGAATCCTACTTCATCCATGGATATTTTGTGCTGTCCCCGAGGTTGCATGGTAGAGCAGCTTATAGCTGAATGCCGCCTCGTAAAATAAGACAATTAAATAAATAAATAAATAAATAAAAAATTACAAAAAATGTCATCCGTCAAAAGAAAAGTGATAATGACAACAAAAAACTAATGTCACCAACAGATGCTCGAAATCGTTACACCCCTTGAAGGAATTTTCTAAAAAAGTGTCAGGGTAAGAAATATAGAGGTGATTTCACTTCACTTGAAAACCCTGTATAATCATCGCTTTCAGTTTAAAGTTGTTATATATACTAATTTGAAATTGTATACCTATATCCTAAATTTGAAGATGTTTATTCCATTTTGAAAATGATTGATCTCAATTCTAAATAAGTAGATCAGTTCCCGTTTGAAATTAAAAAGATATAGAAGAAGTGCAATCAGAGTTACGTTGGTAATAAAACCCTCTACATCAATTTGAAGAACAGAAATTCAACAGAAACTGCTGATAATTATACTTATCATTCTTGACCGGCGCATTCACCATTTGGGACGTTGCTATTGGGTTTCTTGTTTTATCGGCCATCGGAGTTTCTATACTCTACAATACAGTGTCGTATTCAGGTGATTAATTATGCAAGATCCAGAATATAGCCACGGCATTATTTTATACTTAAGGGCTCCCTTACTTAGCCTAAAAATGTCAAACTGAAAAGAGCAGTTTTCTTCGTAACCGTTGAACAGAAAAAATCGGGGGAGATGGCTACATGTAGATAAAAATCATGAGTATAAATAGAATACTTCAGTTGGTTGATGAAACATGAATTATTTCCAAGAATCTGGAAAAAATTCAGAAACTTCAATGCTTATTACTGAATTTCTCAGTTTGTAAGACCCCACAAAAAAGGCAATGCATTTTAAAGTGTACCCTCAACATTCAGATTTCTTTCACTGCTATGACTTTGGCAATTCCTTTCCTGGTTCAGCGTGAAACCGCTTAGTTCCGGCAGTGGAGCCGAATTTTCTGTCGCATTGAAGGATAAGTTTTTGGGCGATTCCTATTTTTTACCGATTCCAGGTCATGGTCAGTTTAGCTACCCTGAGACAGATGGCTCCGCTCGTACATTTGAAAATTCGAATGTCATCCACTGCAACTGTATCAGTCATGATGACAATCTAACGTCGATCTTTTGAATCGTGATGTTAAACTATCCCCTGCTTCCTTCTTCCTTGCCAGTTATAGCCTGTTGTGATAGTAATAAAAACTTGAAGGCTGTATTTACCGCGTCAAAAGTGACCAAATTGAAGTGAAAAATGTTCAAAGAATCAAGTTCACAAACCAACTGATCGGCAAGTGAAAGATTTGGTGATAACAAGTAACTACAATATCCTGATGTGTTGCGCGAAGGGGAAGATAATACCCCGAGGGCTGTCCAGAGGAAGGTTTACGACGCGACGGGGTCGTCATTTGAGTTTGTGGGTCGGCCGGATAACCTCCAAACTCAACAACTACCTAGTAGGTACACTAGACGAACCCCGCGCAGACAGACCACTTGGCGTCTACTCCTGAAATTACTGTAAGAGTAGCCTTACTAACAAGGATTGCTCGGCTGAGAAAAACAGGACATGTGCAATATAATAATTCAATATAATAAAACTTTTTAGATCGTTGGGCAAGTCTGATTCTTCAGAAAAAATACTCAAAAATTCACGAAATTGTTTATATTCGAGAGATCATTCATCAAGAAGCGACAGCTTGTCCACCTAACACTACCGGCACAGCACAACCACCACCTTCACCACCACCACATCCAACCGCTCGCCGGCGCTCTTCTCTAGATCAATCACAATCTTCGTTGCCTATCGTCCTCCGCAAATCCGAAAGACCGAAAGCAGTCACAACGCTACTTAGGTCGACGACAGCGTCGACACAATGCCTCTTAGGCCCGTCACTTTGTCACATCGGCGGCCTCAACTCAAGGACGATCACTATGAAGCCGGTCCCATTCCCCATGACTCCCCCTTCGATGAGCCTGGATGACACAAGGATTGTTCTTGCTTCTTTTTGCCACATCGACTGGGTTCCATCGTCGTTTTATCCACTGTGAGGTCCTCTGGGTTTCTCACGGTAATGACAACTCAATTTTAGGTTGATAACGATAGCCAACAATAGACGGCTAGCCGATGGCTAGTGGGCGGTAGCATCAGGCGGTTCCGCGGGCCGTTGAAGAAATAGAACGTTTAATAGTAGTTGTCACAATGACAAATTCTGAAGTTGTCAGGATCCTTGGAAACGTCAGGGTTGGCTATCACGGCGGCCAAGTTCGTGCGGCGGCCTCACACGTGCTGTTTTTTAGGCCAAAAATGCGGGCGACTGGCAGTCCATATTAATTTTGAAGTTCGTGCATTACAGGCATGTGCGGGCGCGCCATCTGTTGATCGATAGCAGTAATTCAGTGGTAAGAGTTCTATTATGATTAACCAGTGTACATGTTGCCGGAGCATCTCGCGCCATCTGTTAATTAATAGCAGTAGTTCAGTTGTGCAAGTTCTATTGTGTGAAACCAGCGTACACGTTGCTTTCGCCTCCCGTCACCAGGCTGCAGCATCTGAGTTATATGAAGTCATTCAGTGACACAAGCTGCTTTTAGGTTATGGTAAGGGCACCCTTAACATGCATTTCTGGTTATGAAGCAAACCTCGCATTATATTAATTCCCAAGCGACCATTATAAGCTGTGAAAATCTTCACAAAAATAGAAAAATACATTGTTTTTAGCTTTAGTATTCCACAACAAATGTGAAGTGTCACTTTTTTGCCATTATAGTCGTCACTTATTTCTGCACGCAATCGGTACACCGAGTTTTGTGAAATTAGCGTTATAAACAGAACAATGCTCCAAAACTCGGCCTAACCGTTCTCGAAGCACTAGGCAAATACAGAGTGTCTCAAAAGTACAATTTCAAATTTGAGGAGCACCATCTAGGTACGTCAGGGAGTGCTAGAAAGATGTCAAACAAGTGGGTATGCCTTCACGTGCGTGAGTCTCAGTAGCGCATTTTCTCAAAGAGGCATATTGTGAACGTAAAGAAATTTGGTTAAAGAAGAAACACCATTCCTTGCCCACTTTCTTCATTCGAAACTCATTGTGATATTGTGTTATCAGAATGGGGTACTTGCCAATGAAATAGATTTGAAGGAAAATTCTTTCACTCATCAATATATTTTTTTGTTTGAGGGCGGGAGCTGGGAGCGGCGACTAATCAACAGTAGTCTATTCTTTCCCATTTTTAGTCGGCTATCCATAAAGCGAAAGAATTATTTCGCTATTTCTTCGGGTTTATGTTTTCCATTTATCTCTTACTTTAAGGGCAGCGTGTGGGGGTGGCAGCATTCGGCAAAGTAACTGTTGCACAGTTTGAGTTAACAGTTTTTAAAATATGTTCAAGGAAATATGACAATCAGTGAAAATTGTGAAAGTTGCATTTTTTTTTGTTTGGGGGCGGGAGCTGGAGGCGGCGACTAATCAAAAGTGGCCTCTCCTCCCATTTTTAGTCAGCTATCTATATAGCGGAACAATTAGATCGCTATGTCTTGAGGGTTATGTTTTACATTCATCTCTTACTTTGAGGGCGGCGTGTGGGAGCGGCAGAGTTTGGTAAAGTAATTCTTCCACAGTTTGAGTTGGGAGTTTCTGAATGTTTGAGGTTACATTAAAATGTAATTCAGTGAAAATTATTGAAAGTTGCACTTTTTTTTCTTTTGGGGGTGGAATTTGGAGGCGGCGCCATGTCAAAGGTAGCCTATTCTTTCCCATTTTTAGTTAGCTATCCATATAGCGAAAGAATTAGATCGTTATGTCTTCGGGTTTATGTTTTTCATTCATCTCTCACTTTAAGGACAGCGTGTGAGGACGGCAGCATTCAGCAAAGTAACTGTTGCACAGTTTGAGTTGGGAGTTTCTGAATGAGAGGGAAATATGACAATCAGTGAAAACTGTCAAAGTTGCATTTTTTTTGTGTGGAAGCGGCAGCTGGAGGCGGCGGCTAATTAAAAGTGGCCTATATTTCTCCAATTTCTGTCAGTTATCAATATAGTGAAAAAATTAGATCGCTATGTCTTCAGGTTCATGTTTTACATTTATCTCTCACTTTGGGGGCGGCGTGTGGGAGCGGCAGAGTTTGGCAAAGAAATTCCTGCACAGTTTCAGTCAAGAGTTTCTGAATGTTCGAGGTAACATTATCAGCTAAATCAGTGAAAATTGTTGGAAGTTGCACTTTTTTTTCTTTTGGGGGCGGAAGCTGGAGGCGGAGCAAGCTGGAGGCGGCGCCATATCAAAAGTAGCCTATTCTTTTCCATTTTTAGTCAGCTATTCATATAGCGAAAAACTCAGATCGCTATGTCTTCGGGTTCATGTTTTTCATTTATCTCTTACTTTGGGGGCGGCGTGTGGGAGCGGCAGCGTTCGGCTGAGCAAATGTTGCACAATTTGAGTTGGCAGTTCATAAATGTTTGAGGGAACATCTCAATCAGTAACATTTGTGAAAGTTGCACTTTTTATCGTTTGGGGGCGGAATCTGGGGGCGGCGACTAACCAAAAGTGGCCTATCCTTTCCCATTTTTAGTCAGCTATTTATATACCGAAAGAACTAGATCGCTATGTCTTCGGGTTTATGTTTTTCATTTTAAAGTGATTGGGGGCGGTTTTTAGCAGTTTTTTCATGTCGGCGGCGCATATTGAAGACGGAATGTTTCTTGGCTTACGTTTATAAGTGGCAACTATGTATTATTTAAAAAATGAGAACATCAGAGCATCAGGTCTGGTAGAAAGTGCAATATTATGTTATTTCAAGTTTATCGGGGGCGGTTTTCTCTATGTTGGCGGCGCAATATAGACATCCAATATAGCCTAGCCCTCCTTTGGAAGTGGCAGCTACGTAACAGCGAAAAAATTAGAAAGCTAGGTCGTCTAGTTTGGGAGGAGTTCGAGGAACGGACGGACGGACGGACGGACGGACGGACGGACGGACGGACGGACGGACAAAGCGGTTGCAATAGCGATTTTCATCAAGATGGAAAATGCGCTAAAAATCGTATCGCTTTCACTTTAAAAATATATGGCGTCAAAATTGACTATTCAAGACCTTAAGGGTTTTAAAACCAAATAATCATTTTAGGATGTGGAACTATATTCGAAAGATTCTGGGAATCAGAAAGTAAAAGAATTACTGCTGAGGGTGTTTGAAATGATCAAGTAAATTCTCAATTTTAACATTAACGGGGAAGATGAGACAACATTTTGCCAATGCCCCTTCTGACAATGGTAACAACAGGCGATTGTTTTTTCAATTTCTTTTTAACATTTTTTGCACTTTTTAACGTCTCTGAATGATGCTCATCAAATTCAATACAGTACTTTTGGGACGCCCTATAGGTCTTATATGCATAGCGTAGGAAAGACTGTAACACAGCATTCTCATGCTCATATATACATATTTCATGCTGATATTAGTGACATTGTGTTATTTTATCTGGCGGATGAAGCAGTTTTCTGAAATTCCCATCAAATGGAGGTATGGTATTCTGAATCGATACTATACATACATACCGAACATATGTACCTATCTATGCACTTGAACAAGGTTTATCAGGAATAGATCGCCCACCTGGACTGGAAGGTTAACTGGAACATAACTTTCACACTGGCTCAAGTATTGAAATTTAGGAAGAGTAGCCTAAATTATACCGGCTCCGAAACCAGATCTTTTGAATTCTGACCTCATAAAAGCTTGCAAGTACCGCTGGTTACACCTTTTGGTTCTAAATGACACTATTAAATCGATACTCACATTCACAAAAAAAAAGGTTCTACTCCTCCCTATTATGATCACATCACATGAGAACTTTGAAGGTATAGTGGGGTGTCTGGAGGACGTGGACTTTCGCTTGACCTCCAGCTGCTGGCTTCAGTAATCCTTCCTCTTTTGCTCTCCTCCACTCCGTGTTCTCCCTGGCATGGCATCGGCATTCAAGTAGAGGCTAACAGCCTGTAGTAGTTAGTTAATACTCCATAAGCCCTCTCTAGAAAGAAAAACAAATTAAATTCAAACTTGAACGAAACAATAGTGGTAGGTAACTAGGGAAAGCGAAAAATGGTGCAGGTTAATTACTAACGTAGGTGTCTTGACTGGTCAAAAATCAAAATACAAAACAATTTTATTGATGGGTTAGAAATCGAGATAAGTAGTGTGATATGTAATGTAGATTTTTTGCTCTTTGGGTGATCTCCACTCAGTCACTACTGGATCTTTGAAAAATTCTCCCCAAGTCAAGGTATATTGTCTAGAGAATTACTGATTTGGGTGTGGGCCAATGGCGACCTAAAGCCCTAGCTGGCTCCCTAGCAGGAGCCATCTACCTACCAGCTAGAATACAACATGAGAATATTCATCTTGTGTCATTTTACTAAATTGTTGCCGTGTTTTTTTGTTAAATTCTTCCGCGTAAAATCTTTCATTGTCTTTTAATGTGCCTGTAAGCGTGCATGGTGCGCGGCTTTCGAAATATCTGCAGAGCATACATACGATATTGAATTGTTCATAAGTATAGGTACCTACCTTCAAATTATCCTCATTCTGGATTTTTGAAACTCTACAGGACTCAAGTTCCCGCTCGAGTTTCTGTGTCTCCCTCCTGACCTCAAGTTGCCATGTGCTACCGGCAGAGTATCCCAGATAATCCTGGACGCGCAGCTCAGGTATTCTCATGCCATGCTCATTTCCATAGACACCGGATACCATTATCATCATCATCATCATCATCAACAACAACATTATGAGAGAGACGACGGTACACATAATAATCTCTGGAATTCGAATGAAATAGAGCCTAATGGCGAAATGCGAGTGGCAATCTAATATAATACGACAGGAAGTAAACATCGCCATTTGGGGGGGTTCGGCTGCTGCAAGGTAATATAATAAAGTTTATACAGCGGGGGCGGCGCACGGCTGTTTGGGGCTCTTGATGTGCGCCATGCCCTCCCCCACAAGACGGCGGTTTGCCAGCTACCCAGCCTGCAGTTTACCTAAATAGTGGCAGTCGGTCGTTCCGTCTTCCGAACTAGTGCTCACATAAAGCTCACACTGTTCCCAAGTTGTCCGTTTTTTTATAGGACACGCTGTATAAATGTACCTATAGTACGTAAGAACTTTATCCTTCCGAGGAAGTTGGTATAATGTAACGCTGTTGCGTCTAAACTGAACTAAATAGTCGAGTTCTGCGCCATGAATTCATGATCCATGAAAAATTATTATGAACTATGGCTTCAGCTTCTTCATGGAAATACTCTACCTCCTCTTTTGTTTTTATATTATAAACATTTTACGGAATGGTCACTTGATTATTGCGCAAGAAAGTTTTGTTTTGTCGTTGAAGTTGAGTAGTAAACTAACTTAAATTCATGCCATACTTATTAAAAAGATAATCATTTTTTTTCTTGATCGCATTTGGGTAGGCCTGGATCCTGAAACAATGGAATGCTGAATGTAGTTAATATGAAGCAAGCAAAATACTAACTATTTGAAATACCCACATAATCATAGGAAGTATTATTAGCTTATTTATGTCAAAATTTGCGAAATCTAATCCATTTGCACTGGCAATAATTTGAACATTGCGAAGCTCACCCCTCGACGACCCTGCTGGATTTTCGTTATCAAGTTTTCCAAGGTATCACTCGAATTAACATAATTTCCACATTAAACCACCCCGGAATTATCATAAAATTATAAATAATCGCTCTCTCTGTTGCAGATAATGGACGGTTCCATCCCCTATTTAGGAGCTGCAAATTGGAATACATAAACCCCCACTTGGTTGTCACATTCAGGAACGTTTCCATCCATGTAAGTAGAATTTAATTACTACACTGCTCGGAAAAGCTCAAGGTCCTTTTTCGAAACCTCTGCGCCCTTTTCCAATTCCCACTTCCCTTCCCGACATATTGCTTATTCTGGTTTGCACTTTCATTTTCATGGTTGTGCAACAGGAAAAGCACTGTATTTTAATTAAAAGGGCAGATACAGATAAAAGTATATCCGGCAATCAGAGTTCAATTCTGTTGATGCTAGCGCCCGACTGTATATTTTCTCCTCGGTGTTTTTCCTCAGGTCAGTGTGTAGTTTGAGAAAACGATCGTCGACTGTTTTCTCAGCACCATTGATTCCGTGCCGGGGCACGGTATATACGGCCCTTTTTTGCGCCGGCTCCGCTGGCTCCCTGTGTTATTTTAGACTCCTGCCGGAGTGCTTATGCGATTTTAATTTAAAACCCGGTCAATCTGCCGAACTTCCTTCCGGCATTCCTCGTGCTCCTTTTTTCCCAAATCCTTTCTCTTTTGCTCTCCTCCGCGCTCCCTGTTCTCTCCGGCGTTGAGCAATTACTTGTGTGGGTGTTTGGTTCAAAAGGGAAAAGTGCTTCCTCTTTCGAGCTACCTATACCTCCGTGCCCTGGGTTTACCTTTGTGGCACTTTATTAAAAATTCATCGTGACGTTGGCCAAGTTTTAAACGTCTTTGGCTTCTTGTCAGTGAACGCGGATTTACTTGGCAGTTTTCATTTTATTGACGGCGATTTCACGTTAGGTTCGTTGGTTACACGTTTTACGTCGGAAAAACAATCACTTGGAAAATGATAGTTTGATTAGGTACCGTCATTTTACAACGTATTTGTATTGCTACGAGAGACGATTCCCGTGCATTCTGGTAAACACGCGATATTTCTAGGCTCTTCCACAGCCGCAATGTGTACAAATGCGCGGAGCTTGGACACTTCCAGAGTATACGTCATGGCATCGAAATACATGGGGACTCAAACGCCTGATCAAGACACATCTGTCCATTTGGCGGCGGCGCCGGCTCTAGAGCACAGCAGAAATATACGCGAATTTTGTAACATACGTGAAATTCGTATTGGTGTCAGAAAGCGGTATAATTGAGAGTAATTTGGCCTGCTACTACAGGACGTTCGGAACATTCATGATTTGGTAAATGCCGGAGACTAAAAGCATTTCAAAGACAGGAGTCGAAGACACTTTGGCGAACATCATGGCGATGATGCAACAGCAGAAAAGTCTTTAAGAAGACTAGTAGAAGAAGCGTCTTGAAGAGAAAAAAGAGGACAAGAAGCGACAAGGATTGGAAGATCTTCTACAAGAACAGAGAAGATGAGGCAGAACTGAAGAATCTTCTAGAAGGGCAAGAACAGGAATTGAGAAACCTGCTGGAAGAACAGGAAAGGAAACGCCTGGAGGAAGGGAAGAAATTCTAGCCGTTGTAGAACAACAAACACGGTATTTCGACGACAACGTGAGCAAGCTAGAGAAAGAAGTTGAAGCGGTGAAGGCCAACCTGACGAAGCTGGAGCAACAGGTCCAGAAAACCGCCGCCAGAGCTGCGATGGTCAGTTCAGCGGGTGTCCAACGTGTAAAGCAGCCAAACTTCGATGGGAAAAGCCCATGGACCACCTATAAGAAACAGTTCGATGCCGGTGCCGAAGCAAAAAGATGAAGCGACGATGAAAGAGCTACAGCTCTGGTCCTGACTCTCGGGGGTCCAGCATTGGAGCTGCTCCAGACAATCCCTGAGAGTGATCAGAAGGATTTTGCCAAGCTGACCAGGGTCCTGAAGCTCCGATATGGGGACAATCATGCGCGGCAGATCCATCAAACCCAGCTGAAGGCCAGGACACAAAGGAGCGGAGAAAGCCTTCAAGAACTCGGATCTGAAGTCCTGAGGCTGGTTCACCTGGCCTATCCAGCGCATCCGGCGGATGGCGGATGTTTTGGAAGACATCGCAAAAGAGACCTTCGTGGGCGGACTAAGAGATCCAGATCTGCGTCAGATGGTCATAATCAGCGATCCAGTGAATATCAGCGACGCACTCATTCAAGCTATTTGTTGCTACGGAAGCACCCGATAGCCTTCTTCTTAGTGGAAAGCTTGACGAGGACAATCGCGTGTTCGTAATCGATACCGGAGCCACGAAGTCAATTGTTCGACGAGAGATACTTCGAAAGCAACGCATTGTGCCACTGAGGGACGGTGCTCGTTTGACCACAGCTACTGGAGAGTCTGCCGCATTGTACGAGGGAGCTGAAATAAGCATTCGCTTTGGACGATTTCTTCTGCGAGAAAAGTTTCCGGTCGACATTGTTGACGACTTCATACTTGGCTCGGACTTGATGGATAAGTACGGATTCATCCTGGATGTTGGACAACAGACGCTGAAGGCCG
The DNA here is from genome assembly GCA_949128115.1 of Anaspis maculata. Taxonomy (NCBI): domain Eukaryota; kingdom Metazoa; phylum Arthropoda; class Insecta; order Coleoptera; family Scraptiidae; genus Anaspis; species Anaspis maculata. Next base: position 35,311 of record CASBRS010000025.1, on the reverse strand, counting down.
GAAACGAACAAATGGCGCTCAGAACATCCATGAAGGCCGCCGAGGAAATTCGCCTACTTTCAGCTGAAACCGTTCGTGTGGCCGCTAACTCCGAGAAAATCGTGTGGACAAAATTAAGCGGACAACCTGAAGGACATGTCGCCGGCATCGCTTAACCCAACACAGCTGCCAGCTGCATCATGACGAGGACACTGATTAACATGGACAAGACAAAAATCCCGATCAAAGTCATTAACCCGAACAAGACGTGCAAAACAATCAAGGAAGGACAGACCCTGGGCAAGTGTGAACCCGTAGAGTGGATCTCACGCTGTGAAGACATGTCGACAAAGGCTGCGACTCCCAAGCTCCTGGAGAAAAAGCTAGTGGAGATGTTTTCGCCTGAGTGGAAACATCTGAGTGGCAAGGAGAAGGATCTTGCGACACATTCCATACAATGAGCTGCAGCTTTTGCGATGAAAGGTAATCAATCCTACCGGGAGGACCAGCGTGATCTAACATCGGATCAACACTGAGAACGTCGCACCGATTCGACAGGCTCCCAGGCGCCTAGCATTGGCAAAGCAGGAAGAGGTGTCGAAGATCTTGAGAAACATGTTGAATGAAGGCGTGATAGAAGAATCGATGAGCCCATGGTCTTCACCGGTTGTTTTGGTAACGAAGAAAGACGGTAGTACACGATTTTGCGTGGACTACCGCAAACTCAATGATGTGACAAAGAAAGACAGCTATCCACTTCCTCGGATTGACGACACTTTGAGCACGCTGTCTGGATCGAGATGGTTTTCGACGCTTGACCTGAAGAGTGGTTACTGGCAACGACGACAAAGAGAAGACGGCGTTTTCCGCCGGGAGCGGTCTTTATCAGTTTACTGTGATGCCGTTTGGACTTTGCAACGCACTGGCCACGTTTGAACGTCTAATGAAGTGCGTCTTGCGAGGACTTGGGCGTGTGTCCTCGGGTGCTCCACGCAGGGTATAGTATCTTGGGCCCCCTGCTCCTTTTTATTTTTATCAATGACTCATACTATTGGATCGAAATAGTTGAGATTGACTCATCCACATCGACAGTGGATGTGAGTGAGTAAAAGAATACTTGGAGCGTGAATAACTGAGAGTGACTCATACTTTCCATCCTAGTTCCACGTTCTTCGCTGTAACGCTCCAAGTGTACACTTACTCACTCACACCCACTGTGGATGTAAATGACTCACTCTCAGTTATTTCAATCCAATAGTATATAGATATCGGCTCTACCGCTCATGTCACCCAATATGCCGAAGACACTTCCGCCACCCTCAGCTGCTCGAGTGCCGAGGAGCTGTCCCGGAAAGCCTCCACTGCCGTTTCCCTCATGGCGGAATATTCTGCTGACAACGAGCTCATCCTGAACAGGCGGAAGACGGAGATGATTTTCTTCTCCAACAGAACCAGGAACCGGAGTCTCTGGGTCAGAATGAATGGTACTTTGTCAGGCAGAGTGAGTGTGTGAAATTTCTGGGTGTGTGGATTGACGCGAGGCTTTCGTGGGTGCCGCATGTGGCCCATTTGTCCGTCAAATTGTCGACTGCATGCTTTGTTCTCTGGCGCTTACGGTCACATGTGTCCCTCGACGCGCTTAAGCTGAACTACTTCGGTAATGTTCAGTCAGCATTGAACTATGACATCTTGTCCTGGGGGTGGAGTTGTCATATCGCTGATCCGCTGCTTATGCAGAAGAGGATCCTCTGAACCATGTGTTCCAAGGGTAGATTTGAAAGCTGTCGCGAGACGGTGGCATCTCTCTACATCCTCTCCAGTATCTGTTGTTGGCCGGGGTGCCAACCGGGGTGAACCTGATAAATGAAAATAATTAGCGGGTGAATGACACATCATTCTGAGAGTTCTCTTCTTTCAATTCTCTTCACAATAGTGCTGTTTTTAAAGATCGTTATTGTTCTAAATGGGTATGTTTGCAGCCTGTTTGTGGCAGCACCAGCCTATACAATTTGGCATCGAGCAAACACACCCCCACCAGCTTTTCACTGCATAACTTCAAGTTTCCTTACTAGTTTCTTCAAGATTCAAGCTTTTGGCGAATCATTATCGTCAATTGTTATCATTGTTGTTAAAAAACGACGATTTTTCGCTTCGTGTAATTGTACGGTCGTGTATTTTTGTGTGCTGTAAAACGAAAAATTCGCGTTATATTGCCGCACAAATGCTCCCGTGCGGAAGTGCCCGAACAATAAAGAATATAAAAGACTGCGCGCTCCCCCTCCTGCCGCCCCTTTCCCTCGCGCCCTCTCGAATTCGGTTAATTTGGGGACATCTGCCGGGATCGTCCCACATTATCACCATCAGGCTTCCGCGCGATGCACTGCCACAACACAGAGCGCGCTAATGTTCTTTGGGTTAAAAAGCCGGAATAAGAATCCCCTTAATGGTCGACATCAATCAAGGGTCGCGCACAATGCGACACAAAAAAGGATCATTGACTCTTATTAATTTTCCATGCCCGAAAACTGGGACGTTTCCAAGTTTCAATTATTATCATTCCGCGAGTTAGAATTTACTTGCATAAACTCTGTTTGGAATAGTACCTGCCTAGGTGTCTGCTTTGAATTAATACAGCTTCAAAGTTTGCGCCGCATTTTTGTACCAAAGTGTAATATGAAATCCAAAACTCTTGTGCAGAGTTGAAAAACCTCAAAGTACGTGAAGCTTAACCCCGTTTACTAATAGCTTGTAGACGTATGCAGGATGTAGGTACCTACTTACCTGATTTCCTGTGATCTGCTCTCCTTTTAAAACTGTGTCGGTTCAAGTGCACTTGTGCAGGTTCCTTTGTGTGGCGTGTCAAAGGAGCATTGTTTTTTTTCAGGGCTGGCTAAAGCTGGAATTCATTAGCTCAACAATAAAATGAAAATGCATTAGACAGAGAGCTTTGATTTCTTAGGAAACAAAAATACATATTATGTAATGTATAAGGAAGCGGTTAGTTCATTGTGCAGCCATATTTTTATTTCTTTGAGCGAAGAAAATGAACTTGAGGGACTCAATTGGCGATTAAGGGAGAGCGCATTAACACAACAACCAGAATCGATAGAAATCTACACACAGCATCAAGGCAAATTCACGTCACTCCAAAAAATGATTTTACCGTAAAATTGAAGAGAAAAACAGAAAAACACCTTAGAAGATAAAGAAAAAAATCGATTGTGTCACCCCAAAACTTTTCCGACTAGTAAATCAGTTCAGTTCTGCGCTGCATGTTTTGTGGCACCAAGTCGTAAATAAGTCCTCGGAGGTTGGTGCGCCACCTCCTCCCCGCACTTTTCATTAGCCCCCATCATTTGCTATGCAAAAAGAAAGTTTCGAAATTATGCTAATTTGTCACCAACAAGGGATTGTTTGCGTGAAAATTTCGGTTAATTACCGAACCACGCAGTTCATGATTTCAATTTACCCCGCTCCCTGCTGGCCCCCCGCCTCTCACACAAAGCTGAATGAGTAATTACTCAACGCTGCAGCGTTCGATTTTTCAGCGTTTCGGGACTTTCGGGCCTCGAAACACGTTTCAAAGGAAAATTATATCCACTTTGTAAACAGCTTCTGGGCAAAGTTTATCATAAACAAATTTGCCCGATTCCTGCTGTGTACAAATGAAAAAAAGTATTTGCGGTACTCCAAACCAAACATATCATTTTTTGCGATGGCTTTGATTTTCAGGCAATATTAAATTACAGAAAAACAAAAATTGCCTGGGGCGTTCCTGCCTGTACGGGCCCAAGCTCGGGCCCAAGTGCGTGATGTTCTGTGAAATAACTGCTGGAATCATCTACAAGGTGATAAGTATTGATTTTCCACATGTTATGTGACAATAATAATCAGAGTTTAATGAAATGCTCACAGATCCAGATCTCATTCTATTCTTGCAGTCACCATCAAAAAATGATTAGTAAAATGCTAATGGTCAGTTAAGCTCGAGGTTAAGCCAAACGGGAAGGTCAATTTAATAGAGTCACAATAAACCATGCAACTTATGGGTAGTATTAATTTAAAAGTAGGGTAGGGTAATTTTTTTTTAAAATGAAATCAGCACATTCCGTGAATTTTGAAAAACTGATGCAATGCAAACTTTGGCATGCGGTGAGCTCCACGAAATTTTTATTTTGGGTGCAAACATGCTGAGAATGAAAGTTGGAGAAAAGATTAAATATTTTTTTTGGGGAAAATGTTCGAAATAGGACCAACGGTTTCCGACTTTTTCATCTCGGGAAAAACTGCAAATTTTCCAACTTTTTATCCCGTGTTATAGGTAACAGATTCCCACTATTTTTTTTTAACAATAGGTAAGTGGCTCTTGAACATTTTCCAACAATTCTCTTTCCAATTTCCTGGAAATTTTCCTGTTGAAATGAAAATGCAAAACACCCCTAGGGTTACAAAACCAGACTTGAATGATGAAGCTTGAAGTGAAGCCGTAATTGACAATGTTTACAATAAGATGATCTGGAAAAAGATTTGAGGTTTCCCCAGAGAATTCGAATTTTCAAAATTGTCACTTTCCTGTGAATTGTTTGCAATCTTTCTCTGATGCCAGTTTCAGATCGTTCACCTTTATCTATGTATCAATGCGTCTGACTGCCTCACTCGCTTTTCTGAAAATTTCCAAGTTTTCCGAGAGTTTTCCACTTCAAAATGAGTAACCGAACCTGGCTTATCGAGACCGGACTCAAACGATGAAGCCCTTGTTAAAGAAAATATCTCAATTCTTCAATCTTCTTCTTAAATTTTACTTCCCACTCGAAGGGACGTCTCATAATAAAATTTTCATCCGTTCTTTTCTACTCGTCGGGGAAGTTTTGGCGTAGCACAGTCGATTTTTTTTTCAATAATGCTACCCAATGTAGCCATGAGAACAGTTTTTTTATCCTAAAGCTACAACTTTTGGAGCGCATCAGTAGAGCATACCTGAAGTACATAGTTCACGCTGTCGATCAGTTTGGAACTCTTTGTTCATTTGCGAAGTTGATATGATATTCCCAAGTCTGCAGAAAATTACAAAGCAGAATGCAATTATCATATGATCAAAGTGCAAGCAGTTTGCTTTTGCCATTGAGGCGTCCGTCGCGAGGAATGGGATGGATGATGGAACCCTGTGAAGTTTATTTGTCGTGCTTTTCCCGTTTTAAAACCGTTGTAAGTTTGCAAAAATATCGTTAGTATTGTGCCTCAACCAACGGCAGCATCATAATAATTGGCGTGCATTATAATAAAATGAGGCCTGGCAGCAGGATGCTGGCTCAAATCTACCGGCAAAGAGGGATCTCCAACCTCACGTTGTCCTGACTAGCAGACATACGAAAGGGTTATTGAGCATGAATGTAGGAAAATTTGCGAGGAACGAGAAACGCACAGCGATTGAGTTTAATTAAGAAAATCAGGATAATGAAAGAGTATGACTACAAAATATAACGTTCTTACCAAGTACTCTGAAGCACCATCGTGACGAGCCTACCTTATTTAGATATTTGAGTTCATGCCCAGGGTCATTTGTGTTTAACCCCTTGCAATGATAGAAAACGGGATGAAAATCGAAGGCAGCTAAAGAAGATTTGAGTCCTATACTCTGTGGGTCAACTGCATTTCGAAGATGAGATCCATCTTGAGGCTGTATTTGAAGGATATCGATATTTCTGTCTCAAAAATTAAGATCAAGAGATACAGAGTTTTTGATGGGATTCCATTAGTGAATATTTGTTCACCTTGCTTCAGTTTGGATTACCCGACATTTTTTCAGATGCCGAATAGCCCTCAATCACTGGAAAAGTTTCTAAAACATCACTGGGGCATTTTTTGATAAACGAAAAAATTATCAATTTTTTTATAATTTTGAGAGACGTAGAAATTTCAATGCCGTCTGATCAAAAACTTTACTTTTCTAGGCAGGTTGTGGTTTCGCCAAAATCAGCCTCGTTTGCCTGCCAATGACCAGACCACAGCCCTGCCTAGAGGAGAGAAGTTTTCGATCATACGGTTGAAAAGACCCCAGCTATCTTCTTGAACCCCTGAATGGGTAGACAACCCATTATACTTCCATTTAATTCAACTTATTCGAATTAAATCACGTTTCCCGCTTTTGGAACCGCTTGGCCGATGATCTAGTATCAGGACGCCATCCTGCTGTGCCTTTCTTTTTGTTGTTCGAGGATAGAGCCCTCGAGATTGTCGAAACAGGTCTGACTACGAGTTTGAACACAATAAGACACAGTATAAATTTTTAACATAACATCAATCTATTGACTCTATGTACAAATCACAATGTTTAAATAATAGCTCGCTCCTATACCTAGTCATACCTTCACCTCGCAGGCTAAAATATCTAAAAGATCTGAGCTATTACCGAAGAGATTAGTTTCCCCTAATTATTTCAGACGTCCCAACACCCAACCCCCCGACGAACACCTGATTTCTACACCTTGACCAACATTTAGTTCTGACTGGTTTTCGTGGTTCAAAGTTCTTTTTGTGATTCAATCAGATCCAACATTTATGTTAGTGTTAGAGGTTATGTTAGAGTTAGGCCCGGCTTCTAGACACTGAAAAATGGGGAAAGTGACTTCGACCACGATTGTAATCTTAGATTTGTGGGTCGGCGTGTGCATGGTAGCCCACCTTATTGTGGCGTTCTTTTCAGAGGCTGTTGCTTCTTTTTGGGTCATGATCTCTTTGCCCGTTTGGAAAGGATTGGATATGGCTGCCTTTGTGGGGGCCTATTCCCTTTTTTCCGCCGTGAGTCGCCTCTTACGCTTAGAAAGATTCCCGCGGTCGCGAGTGCCTATGACCGGAAATGTTAAGCCGTCTTTTACTCTTCCAAAAACTCTCGAACCGATGGTGAGCGCGAAACAATTACTCAAGTCAAGGTACAAACTTAATTGTGAGAAATTTTTTGAACACGCCCCGTATACGCGCCAGCTCGTTGTTGTTTACCAGTTTGTGAGAGAATGCCGCAGTCAGAAGAAACAAAACGCAAAGAGTTGACTATACAGGGTGTTCGCCGAAAAGCCGACGTGGAGAGGCGTCGAAACAATTTTTCTTCATTCATCATTGCTTCATTTTGTAGGAAAAAGTATCAAAGATTCTTTTATCCAGCTGCGGATACAGCCTATTAAGCATTCAACGGACACGTATAGGTACTTATCTCGAATAAGTGCCTACGGTGAGATGAAACTTCCAACTTAATCGTTTACTGAGCACTCTGTACCATAGTACCATGCGTTACTTAAAAAAAAAATCATGCGGCTTCATTACCTAAAATTTGCATGTTCATACGATTTAATAATTGATGAATCATAATTGAATTGTTTGCCTGGTGCGTTTTACACACACTTAGGAATAATCACAAAAGCTGGCGTTGTTTGTGTGTGCTTGTTCCTGGCATTTCCAGCGTACACTTGCAAATATTCCAAGTGGAAGAGGAGGAGGGGGATTTTGACAATGGCTGTGGATTGGATCCCGTAATTTTTTCGAAGGGGTGTTTGCGTAAAGCCCGCGTGCAAATATCAGTATTTTAATTTTTTAAAGGTCTTGTTTTCAATGCAAATAGATACTCGTAGTACACTGGCTGGTGGTACATGTGGTATGTGTGTGGTGGTATGCCTGATGAAAATTTGCCGTGTTGCCAACAGTAGGTAACGCAATTATGTATTGGGCCTCGCGTGGACGTGTCAGGAATAGAGGCGTTATGTATGTATTCCATTGCGAATTTGCAAAAGTACAGGCAGCAATACAAACAAGGGCACTTAGTGCCGGAATAACGGAAGTGCAAACATGGCGTGCAAATATTGTCAGCAGCAGCAGCAGGGTGAAACGTTTTTGGGCTCAGTCCATAATTCCAAAGCCGAAAAACAAATGGCAAATAGATTTTTTTTTTTAACCCAACCCAAACGACCGAATAATTGGAGCAGTGCTAGTATATTGCAAGGGAGCGAAAGGCAAGAAGCTACGGCTCTTGCAATATTTGCTGGCATGTGAACTTTGAAAAGAGCTTGTTATTCTATGTATTTTATGTAATAATTCGAGAAAATTAGTCGACGAAACTGTCCAATTAGGCTTGATACAGTAATAAATAATTGATACTCGGTTTGAGTTGAGGTCCACCCAAGGGTCTGAATCCAATGCACCGTCTTCGCTCATACGAAGTTTAGTAAAGCTGCAGCGCAGTTTCAAAACGTTGGAGAGCTTTTATTTTGAACCATTGGAGTTAGTTGTTTTTAAATTTTCCGCGCAGGTTTTGACTCACTTCCCCATTTTCCATGTAGCTTAGTCACAATTGTCACGGATTTCATCAAGTATTATTGTCCCAACATGTCCCAAAAATTTGAGCTGTTTCTGGAAGAGCACTCATTTTTTCGGACAGAGCTTAAGACCTCGAACACGTTGAAACACCTCCCAGAGGTTCTCCAGATGTTCTTCGAATGTTCGACTGATGATCATCACTTCGTCGAGGTAGACCAGGCAAGTTTCCCATGTGAGACCTTGCGAGACGCTCTCCATTGGACGTTCAAACGTGGCCGGTGCGTTACAAAGACCAAACGGCATCACAGTAAACTGATCAAGGCTGGTTCTGGCAGAAGACGCCGTCCTATTTTTGTCGTCGTTGTAAAGTCCTACTTGCCAGTAGCCATTCTTCAGGTCAAGCGTGAAAAAATATCTTGATCCAGACAACGAAACTGTCATCAATCCGAGGTAGTGGATATAGCTGTATTCCTCTGTCACATCATTGAGTTTGCTGTAGTTTACGCTATATTGGGTACTCCCGTCTTTATTTGCAGCAAAAACAACCGGTGATGACCATGGGCTCGTCAACTCCTCTGTCACGCCTTTATTCAATTTTTTTCAAACAAAATTACACTTCTTCTTGCTTGCCAATGGTAGACGTGTGGGAGCCCGTCAAATTGGTGCGACGTTCTCGATGACGCTGGTCTTTCCGGTAGGGCTACCTTCCATCGCAAAGGCTGCAGCTTCTTCTTGGATGAAGTGCGTCGCAAGCCCCTTCTTCCTGCCACTCAGATGTTTTCAGTCAGGCGAGAACATCTCCACTATATTTTTCTCCAAGAGCTTGGGAGTCGCAGCCTTTGTCAATACGTCTTCACAGCGTGAAATCCATTTTACGAGTTCACACTTGCCCAGGGTATCTCCTTCTTTGATTATTTTGCATGTCTTGCTCGCGTTAATGACTCTGATCGGGATTTTTGTCTTGTCCAAATTAATCAATGTCTCAGCCATGATGCAGCTAGCAGCAGTCGGGTTCAGCAATGCCGGCGATATGTCTTCCAAGTTGTCCGCTTAGTGTTGCCCACACGATCTTCTCGGAGTTGGCGGCTACACGAACGGCTTCAGCTGAAAGTAGGCGAATTTCTTCAGCGGCCTTCATGAATGTTCTGAGTGCGTTCTCTTGTTTCCGATCTTTAGCGTCCGTTGTCCAACATCCAGGATGAATCAAGGAGAAGTAACTTCTGGGGCATTGAGGACTCCCAGCCACCCTGCGCCTCAACGTTCCGGGCTGGGAGTTCTTCGCCCTGGTGTGGAAGGATCAATTGAACTTGACCTTTGTCTGCAGTCCCGACGCAGATGTCTTGGCTTTCCACAGTCAAAGCAACGCCGGCTTCCTCCAGCTCTTGGCTCGCAGTGGAATTTGTTCCGAGATACAGCGTCAAAAATTTCCCCATTCCCTTTACATATTTCTCAAGAGTATGGGATGCTCCGGATTCTTCAAAATTCACATCCCTAAGACGATGAGTGCACGCAGCATCTTTCCTCAGCGCGAATCGCCTGAGTGAGTACGTCGCTGATGTTGACTGGATTGCTGATTATGACCATCTGACGCAGATCTAGATCTCTTAGTCCGTCCATGAAGGTGTCTCTCGCGATGTCGGCCAAAACAACCGCTGGGTGCGCTGGATAGGCTGGGTGAACCAACCTCAGGACGTCGGTTTGGAAGTCCTGGAGGCTTTCTCCGCTTCTTTGTGTCCAAGTCTTCAGCTGGATTTGATGAATTCGCCGCAGGTGATTATCCCCGAACCGGAGCTTTGGGACCCTGGTCAGCTTGGCAAAGTCCTTCTGTTCGCTCTCCAGAATAGTCTGGAGCAGCTCCAAAACTGGGCCTCGGAGAGCCAGGCTAGTGCTGTAGCTTTGTCACCTTCGCTCCATCCGTTGGCTTTGGCAGCGGCGTTGAACTGCTTCTTGTAGGTTGCCCATGGGCTTCTTCCGTCAAAGTTTGACAGCTTCATGTGATGTATACCTGCCGAAGTGACCATCGTAGCATTTGTGTCTGTTCTCTGGACTCTCTGCTGCGGCTTCATCACATTGGACTTCATCGCTTCCATGTCCTTTCCTAGCTTGCTCACGCTGCCGTCAAAATATCGGTTTGTTTTTCCGCCAGGCGTTTCCTTTCCTGTTTCTAGCAGATTCTTCAGTCCATCATTTTCTTCAACTGGCTCCTTTTCCGTTTCTTCCATAAGCTTTTTCAATTCGTCCTTGTCTCTAGACGTTGCTTTGGTGAAAGATCTTGCTGTTCTGTAGTAAATTTTTCAATTTTTTTTTCTGTCCTCCTAGAAGCTTTCTTAATTCTTCTTCCTCTTCCAGGCGTTCCGCCTCTTGTTCTTCTACAAGACTTTGCTGCTGCTGCTACATCATCGCCATTATGCTCACTAAAGTGTCTTTGACTCCTCTCTTCGACATGCTTCTTGTCTCCGATATTTACTAAACAATTCCAGAATGTTCCGAACTTCCTGTTGTAACAAGCCTTTGGTTACAGGGCCAATTTACTCTCACTTATGTCACTTCTGACACCAAATGTTACAGATTTGTCCTGGATACTTTCATAATTAAGATACGAACGTTCAAACACCCACTGTTCATTAGTGCGTACCAATAAATATACGTCAAGTATAATTCTGCACTTGAATCACTTTGATCAACTTCGCCAGTCACTTGCTGTTGTCGCTCTAAATTGAAATCTGGTGCTGGTCGGCTCGTCTGTGCTTATATACTCCGACTGTTACCTTCGAGAACATTCTACACGTTCTTCGGCAAATTTGACATTGACCACCGCTAGTGGATTCGGAACGGCTTTTGGAACGTCCATCAGATTCGCGTGTACAGACGTGCTCTGGAATATCTGCGCCTCCGCCAATTGTTCAGATATGTTCTACTCGGTCGTTGGAGTCTCCAACTTACGAGAGCCTCGCAACTTGTAACAATATTGTCGAACTTTTCTGTAACTAACCAGTGATTAATAATTGAACAATGTATCCAAAAATGATATGAACTCAAGTAGGTTTGGAAGACTATTGACAATTATTGTCAAAATGGTTTTTGGTTTAATGCCGAATGTGTGATTGTGTCAATCAGTATTATGCTTATTCGACAGGCTCCTACACAATCCAAAAGCCTAAAACCGCATTCGTCAAGAAATAAAGCAAATTCTATTACATACATAGATATCTGTTATGGGGCGGGTAGGTAATGTGACAAATGTAGTAAAACGAACAGAGAAATAATTTGGAATTTATGTACCTAGCTCAAAAAGCTTGTAAACTAGAAATAGGTATATAGTATTTTCTTAATGTTGAGAAGTTGAGCTCGCAGTTTAGGTGCATATACATGGTATCTCAACAGAAAGTCGCCACCTGGCTTTCGTTAATAACTCAAATATTAGGGAAAAACGATAAACATTATGTATATGGTGAACGATTCACTTTGTATGTGGTATAGTTTGCGTGGAAATTTATTTAAAATTCAACACGCTCCGTTTATTGAAAGCTTGATTAAAATTTCCAGTTTTTTTTTGTTCCCGATGAAAACAGCCCCGTGGAAAGCTCCGCTCGCGCACGCAGCATTGATTGGAAAGATAACAAACAATATACCGTAATTCCAACTGAAAATTTGTTCGCTTTGTTTTCGATATTACACAAATTTTGTGTGTGAAAAAAATGCCGCCTGTCATCAGCCCGGGCTGGCTGATGATTTTTCCATTCAAATACCTTTGATGAAAGTTTCTGAACCTGAAACTTTATTGTCGTGGATGTCTATTGAACATGAATGTCTCTGATCGGTAGCGACAGAGCTCGCTTTGTATTTGGGCGTTCATTATTGAAATGATTCAGAGCTGACCCGCAAAACGTGGTGTCGAAGTGGAGAATGTCAAAGGCAAGCCAAAGAAATGGAATAAAAATAGCTAATATCAGAAGAAGCAAGCAGGAAATCACCAAACCAAAATCAAGTTAAACCTTTCAAAAAATTGACTGTTTGACAGCCTAATTGACTGTTTAAATTCCGAATCTTTATTCTAACCATTCTTGATGGTTGTGAAAATAGTATACATTACTCTCGGCGGTAATACCGGGTAATCATTTGAAAACTATCCACCTGCAATAGCTCCCGATTCCTTGTCAATATTTCTTCTAGCAAAAACAGGTCGATTTTTATATCGAGGGAGGCATCTAAAACATACATTGGCGAATTTCTATCTTCAGCCCCCTCGCCCCCACCCATCAAAAAATAAAATTTCAAATTACACTACCTACCTTGCGATACATCAAATTGAAGAAAATTAAATTCTCTTTTAGAAAAAGATATTTTCAAAAATTTTAACTCCACCCCCCTTCCCCTCAAAAATTCTCTGAGTGTCCTTTTCAATATTCTGGACCCCTCAATTCTCTTTAGTTTAGTCAGCATCATCCTGAATAGCATCAAAGAAGAGAATTTTTGGTGGAAAAAGTGCCACCCAAAAATTGAACATGAAAATTTAACAAAATACTACCCACTTTGTGACACATCAAATTAAAGGAAATTAAATTCTCTTTATGATCTAAATTAATGATATATATTGAAATCTCTATGAAGGCGTATTTTGATGATCTTTTTCAGCAGCTTCGACAGTGTGTTTAGCAAGATTATAAGCCTGAAGCTCTCCGGTCTTGCTTTGTCCTTACCGGGCTTGGGAAACACCAAGATGTGGGCATATTTTTATTTATCAAGAAAATATTCCATTCTCAGACTAGCATCGATTGTGGATGCCGAAAATGCTAGGAATTTTTTTGATACATTTTTGAGGACAGCACTGCGGAATCCGTCTGGTCCTGGTGATTTTTTTGTCGATAGATCTTTTATGACAGTTATCAGTTTCTGTGTGGATGTAGGCTCGATTTTGTCTGCAAAAGTGCAAAAGGCATATGGTTTTCAACATAATTTACCAATTGAGCGTGGGAAGCCAGGCAAGGTGGTGCTGTGAGGTGTGAACGTCTTCTCCATCAGCTGCTTGGAGAATACGTTACATTTTTCTTGGTCCGAACAGTACTTAATATCGTCTTTCATGAGGGGGTGGTGCAATGGTTTCTTCTTGCAGGATTCTTCTAGTTCTTCACCATAGTCCTGGGGCGTTGAGCCTCATATCTTCAATAAATTCTTTGTAACTAGCGATGTTCAATTTGTCAAAGTCATATTTTATAAGATGGCCCAAGTTGTTCAAATGTATCGTGGTTGCTTGCTGTGTGGTCGTTTGCCACTCTCTTCTCAGACGCTTTTCTCTTTTATCATAAAAAGAATGGCTGTGGGTGTTTTTGGGTATTTCTATTTTCTATTTTCGCACTCGACTGTGGCTTTCTATGCTATTATCATTGTTTAATTATATCCAGTTAGCCAACCGAATAGGCCGATTGTACTTCTACGAAATAGTTCAAGATTCTTCCGGTAGATGGCGCTGCGATTAACAATGTCGATTTAATTAGTGTGATGAAGTAAACAACGACGAAAGCTACGACATGCGTGCAATTATGTTGATGATAGAGTCATTTAAAGTGTTTCCGACTTTTCGGTCTGATTTCGGTTGTGCCTCTCTGATTGCAAAATGTCATACACGAAATGCAATTATTTTGGTGTCCAAAAAGTGACAGGAAATTTTATAAATTTCCAAAGAATGATCCCAACAGGCTGTAGAAATGGATAGACGCAGCAGGGAACTAAAAATTGCGCGGTAAGTTTTCATGTTCATACCTTTTTATAGAATAATGTTAAGTACCTATCTAATGATTTTTGTTAATATAAAGCTCCACAAAGTCACAGAGACCCCACTTCAACTTTGAGGTGCTCCATAATATATTTTTTCTGAAGTCACAATAAAGACTAGTTGGCTCGGCTGAGTCCAAGAGCAGCGGCTGAAAGAAAGTTCAAATAGTTGACAATCTCTTGAAATTGCATTGGGATCTTCGCCTAATCATTATTTCAACTTTTTAGAGTATCAGCCCGTCCAATTGTCCGAAATGAGTATCTGCGAGAATCATTTTGACAGAAGCGCCTTCGTCAATCCGACCCACGTTAGATTGAACTGGAATGCCACATACCCAAACACTTTGATATGCCGTCTACACCAGTCCATCTAGAAGTCGAGGGCCAACAACTGAGCCAACAACAAAACACAATCCATGGTAATTACTTTGGCTAAGTACGGGTACTCGCTTATTTATAACACTTTTTAAATATAGGAATAAATATGGAAAAAAAAACATACTTGTAACTAAGCAACCTAGAGCATCAAACTAGAAAAAAATAGCTCCTCATAGTATTGACTATTGCATACAGCAAAACTAAAAATTATAGGGTGGCAACAAAAAGTCCTGCACCATTTCAAAAAAGTACAAAGTTGTAAGGTATCCTTTACCACCATGTATTAAGCATATCGTTCTCACAAGCCTGTCACAAGCCAACAAGTACCTACTTGCAAATGGTGGAGGTAGAAAGATTTATCTTGAAGTTGGTGGAAGCCGCCTCAGAATTCGATAACTTTCAAGAACTTGACGGCTGTTTGGAGGCGAATAATTTTTCGGATGTCCTCCCAAATTGTGACCAGTATAATACTTATGGTGCTATTCTGTAAAAAAGATACATCGATGTAAGCGCTGTATCGGTGTCGCTGTAAGATGAGATGACACATGTGACAATGCAAAACATTATTACCTACTTTTGTCATTGTACAGCGATGTAGCGCTTACATCGATGTATCTTTTTGACATAATAGCACCATAAGTTGAGATTTATAATAATTCAAAATTACAATTATAATAAAAATTTTATAACTTTTTTCACATTTTCAGGAAATTCCACAAGAGAAGGTACATCAGATACCGCCAAAGACCGGACGCCAAAACAAACCTACTCGCGGGAAGATGTTGTGTCAAAGGTGTTGAATTTTTCGCCATCAACAAGAAGTGTGCCAGCTGAGATACCAGCAAAGTAGAAACGAGTTTTCATATGGTTATTATTTCACCATGTCCAACTTCTCCGTCTTTGTCGTTACAAGATAACTCCAAGATTTGCTCAACAAAATATCATTTGTTGAGCAAATTGATTCCTATTTGATCAGAAACATGAGGCCGTTATCGCAGCAGAGATTGTAGATTCGAAACCTTCAAAGATGCACTTTGGTTTGAGCCCGTGGACATTTCCAAAATTCGAAAAAATTCAAATTTTGGAAAAATTCAAATTTTGGAAAAATTCAAATTTTGAGAAAATTCTTATTTAGAAAAGGATCAAATTTGAAGAAAATTTATATTTTGAAAAATTTATAGAGGGTGTTTCAGGGATGAGAGCAAAAAATTTATCCGTGGGTAGATCTCGTCAAAATATGACGAAAACCTATATACCATTTTGCAAAGTTCGGCCTAATGACGAAGATACAGCCCTCCAAAGTTCATTTTTTTCGGATTTCAAAAATTTGTAACTCAGAAACGTTTTCACAAATTTAGCTTCAATCCAGCAAAAGCTAGTTTGTCATAATTATCTATCAACGTGCCAAATTTGGGACGAATCCAACTAGTGTTGTAGAAGTTATGAGGGTCAATAATTTAGAAGCATTCGAAGAAAAGTTGACTCAAGGTGACCCCTCATAACTTCTAAGCCACTGATTGGATTTTTTCCAAATTTAGCAGATTGATAGATAATTATGACAAACCAGCTTATGCTGAATTAAAACTGAATTTGTTGGAACGCTCCTGAGTTACAAATTTTTGAAATCCGAAAAAAGTGAACTTTGGAGGACTGTATCTTCGTCATTAGGCCGAACTCTGCAAAATGGCATGCAGGTTTTCGTCATATTTTGACGAGATCTACCCACAGTTGAATTTTTTGCTATCATCCCTGAAACACCCTGTTTTTTTTTAAAATCAAATTTTAGAAAAATTCAAATTTTGAAAAAAAATCCAATTTTGAAAAAATTCTTATTGAGAAAAAATTTCAATTTTGAAAAAATTTAAATTTTGGAAAAATTCAATTCTTAAAAAAATACAAATTTTGAAAAAAATTCAAATTGAAGAAAAAAATTTTCAAAATCCAAATTTTGAGAAAAAATTATTTTTGAATTTTGGAAATGTCTATGATCTCAAACCAAAGTACACCTTGTAGATCTCGAAAGAGACAGACCTGAATGGTGAATTTCTGTCGAGGAATAAGCCCGTACGGATTGATTCCGCAAAGCATTATTTTACCAATTTAACTCTGTCTTTAAACACCACTATGCTGGAATCGATACAGTTTTCCATTATTTTATATGCATTAGAGCCGCGGTAGTATCTGGGTAACCTCCAAATATCCTTGCAATTGAGTGATAGAATAGTTCCAGAAACCAAAAAGAACTGTGTTCCTTGCCTTTTTGACACAAACACCAGTTAACTTGATTCTTGAGTGCTTTAAAACCAATTTTAAACTCTTTGGTAGAGTTTTAAAATTTATTACTTGAAAAATATTATTCTTATTCTTCTATTTTTTACTACCCTGGATATTTTTGGAAATCGTTCTAGTTTTTGGATTCTTCGTTCAGTATATTTTTATTTATGTATGAAATATTATTCACAAAAAATTAGTGAAAATAACCATAGGTATTATTATTTGACAACAATAATGTGCATTATAAAAATGTAACCATATACACCATTTTACATTAATCTTTTTATACTTTTATACGTAGAACATGTATTTTATATTCGATGTAAACTGCTCCACAATAAAAAATTTAACATCAACATTATTATCCACTTTGAAATTTAAACCACATCGCAATGCCCGAACAGAAATCAGATATGCTGCTACGAAACATGAAAATATGAAAAATTAAAACCCGAACTATTTCATCAGAAGCTTAACGTCTTGGCGGCTATTGGAATGGGCCGCTAGGCAACCCAGATCTTTCAGTCTCAAATTTAGGCTGGGAATAGCACTATATTTCAACAGTTTTTCATGTAACTTCATTTCAACCTCATCTGGTTTGTGGCCGGACGGCTAGCACGGCTGGTACAGTTTCATTTTTTTGCTGCAATGTTGACGGGGCTGTTGATTATATGTCAAATGCATCAATTCAGTTTCCATGCACTAAAGTTGGCCTAGGCTGGACTTCTTTGAAACGTGGGTTTTTGGAAGAATTGAAAATCTCCAAATTCAAGTATCTACCACAACATAACCTCCAATTTTCGCCGCATATCGCAGGGACCTGGAATGAAGAGATCGACTTGCCAATAATCGTCAGGTGTTATCAAGTCTCTACTTACCTACCAGTATGTGTGCGTCGGTTTTTCCACAATAGCATTGAATAGGTCATTAAAATGAAGATTTTTCTGAATGTTCACCTTTTGTTTTGATGTATACGTCAAACAGCGAGAAAAGTCGAAGATTCAAGCTACGACGTCCTGCTGAAGTTTTACCGATATTTACCGGCCATCTCGCGGTTGAATTGGGAACTAATCCTAGCTCTAAGCTATAGCACACTCCCAGCTCTATTTGGTGCGCAGAAGTGGTTGCCAAAATTATACACAGCATTGGCTAACTGGATATACTTAAACAATGCTATTATTAATGTCAGGAGAAGTCTCAGACCATCGAACCGACCGAGCAACCACCACCGAAATCCAGCAGACACGTGTTTCTATGCTATTTCCAAGACAAAAAGTGAAATGCCCTATGGCTTTATCAATGTGTTCAATGTAGTTTGAAAAATTTCAGGTCATCTTATTTTGTTGCCTAGTTTTCTTTTAAAAAGTTTCCAGTCAGTTATGCCATGTATTAGCTATGTTGTTCTTGGTGGTTTGTATGTCATGTTAGTGAATGCTATGATCACCGGTAAATGATCAGAGTCAAGTTCTGGTAGGACCTCTTGCTGTATCAGAAATGTAAAATTTTTGTGTACCACTATGTCTAAGTTATCTGAGAGTCGGTTTCGTTGATATGGTGCATATTATGTGTGTTCTGTCGGCGCATCAATTCCGCGAGGGCATGTTTTGTTGCAATATGGTTCAAGACAGTTCCCTTATAACCATTATAAGCAGCAATTATCTTGATTTTCATTCCTCTCCGTACGGTTATTATCACTCCTACTGCTTCTAGACTGTTCAGATTCAGTTCTCCTATAGAAATCTAGGTATTAAAAAGGCGTTCGCGGGCATGAATAACCCTATCAAACAAATACCAAATCTGTCAGCTAAGTAAAGCCTTACGGAAAGTTAAAAACCAAGTAATAGGTAGGTATTTGTTCGGTACTCGTTTTCCAAAACATTTCAGTATGCAGAGCAATTCGTATTGAAAACTACTGGGACTTGGGATTAGGTAGGTAGTGAGTACGAGCTTTCGACGAACTCGCTTTTTTGATGAACAAAACAAATAACCCAAACTTTGCTTATTCAGTTTCAAGCGAGGTTTAAAGGAACATCTGGTGTAGTTAAATCATCACTTTGTACAACCTATAGAGTTGAGCAGGTACCCGTCTCTGTAAAAGTGGCATATATAGCATCAACATTTTGACACGAGCACTTGGCCATTATTTTTCAAGGGCCCCATCCACCTTTCGCGCTTCGCTCTTTCACACCTAACGCTCTTTGCCTCTTTGCCCTCCTCAATCCTCCCCTTTGGCCAATTTCCGACGACCAACCGTTCAAAATAATTGATGTAATTTTTTTAACGCTTGGCACCACCTCCGCCTATTCGCTTGAAACATTGGAAATTCGAACAGATTCGATTAACTCGAGCAAACATTCGGCGCGCATTTATATAGCGAACACACAAAAGTCCGGCGAACCGGCACTAAGCCATCAGGCATTTCCCGGCTTTTCTCCTCAGTCCTCGCTCCATTCCTCGGCATCCCGTATGTGCATGCTCCCTCCGATATTAGGCCCTACCGGCGATGATGGCCAATGAAGGAAATAGTCACGCGGCATTGTTTCCGCCCGAAGTCATAATGCACGTTTTACCTGAGAAAAATCGGCTGCTGCTGCTTTCGTATTTTTCCGGGCATGTTTTTCCGGAGCAATTTTTTTCTCGGCCATCAACACAGAAAAAAATCACTCGCAGCTCCGGGGCTCTCTTCTAATTAGATTTATTAATTCGCAGAGTGTATAATGGTGCACGGAGTACAGTATTTATGGCGAGATGCGAGAAGAAAAAGTCCCGTCTGGATTTACGGGCGCACAATATTTCGAGATAAATCATTAGAATAACGTTATCGTGGAACAAAAAAGTAATTACGGCGTCGAAATTGTGAAATATGGGAAATTTGAAGAAAATTACGAGCCGGAGGAAGAGAGCATATCGCCCAGAGAGCAAAAAAACGCTCGCGGGTTCTCTTCCTCTTGCGCGGCCATTATATCCTCACCATCCAGGCTTTTATGCAGATGATCTATGCCGTGTCCTCTGCCTTTTTGATCTAGTAACTCCTGTGAAAGAAAGTAATGGGCGGATGCACAGCAGATGTCAGCGTCACGAAATTTGACATGATCTTCATCGGGCTATTCTTTTTTACGCAGGCCCAGATTGACCCTCGTGAAGTTGGCCGCGCCCACAGTCAATATCGCGTTTATGACTATTGGAATCATTTGTTTATCGTTTGTTTACGTTTGTTCAGCTATTTTCGACGTTTGTTCACACCCCCTTCTCCCTTTTTTAAAACCTCAATTGGGTCGGGTCAACTTCACGACAGCCCGACCCAAAATTGAAAAAACGTGATTTCCCTGTGGGAATCGTTTGTTTATCGTTTGTTAATTTTTTTTTACGTTTGTTTAGCTATTTTTGAAGTTTTTTGTTCACACCCCCTCCCCCCATTGTTTTGAACTCCATAACTTCACGACAGCTCGACCCAAAATGGAAAATGAGTGATTCCTCTATGGGAATCATTTGTTTATGCTTTGTTCACGTTTGTCTAGTCATTTTAAGCGTTTGTTTACACCTACTTCCCCCATTTTTCGGAACCCCATATGGGTCGAGCCAACTTCACGAGCAATCACGACAGCTCGACCCAAAATGAAAAAGAGGTGATTTCTCTGTGGGAATCGTTACGTGGACTAAATTTGTTTGGGTCGAATTTAGTGCTCAGGTCGCGGAATAAAGCCACGCCACGGTGTAAACGTAGCCAATATTCTGAGTAAAATCATATTTTTATTTCTTTGATGAAATAAACATTGGAAAATGAGGGGGATAAAAAAAAATAGGAAAAATATGCACTTCATTCAGTCCAATAAAAAAATATGTTAAAAAAAATTGAATGAGTGAAAGGAATATTAAAATGAAAAACTCATCGTCTTCCGACTGGAAAGCACATACGTTATATTTTTCTGAATCAGGCGGAGAAGGGAAGTCTTTTCCCAAACTTTGTTTGGTTAAAACTGGGACACCCTATATACAGGTGGTTTGATGGGATATATGGAGAAACACCTCGCAATCTTTTAATAATGATATAGGTACAGTCTTTCGTTATCTGAGCCACTGACCAAATTTCAACTAAATGAATATCATAATTCGAATTATACCAGGTGATCATTTGAAAACTATCCACCTGCAGTAACTCCTGATTCCTAGTAAAGATGCCTTCGAGCAAAAACAGGTCGATTATTATATCGAGGGGGACATCTAGAACATACATTGGTGAATTTCTATTCTGAGCCCCCTCGTCATCACCCACCCCAACTTTGAAATTTCAAATGACACTACCTATACCTTGCGAATCAGAGAGAAATCAAATCTTTTTCTGGGAAAATGTTTCTCAAATTTTCACCCCCTCCCCCTCCCACTCTCTAGATTTCTCGTGAGTATTTAATTATCCAATTTAATATTCTTGATCTCTCAATTCTCTCCAATGCAGTCAACGTCATCTTACACAGCATCGAGAGAGAAAATTTTCTGTGGAAAAAGTGCTACTCAAATTCACCCCTTCGCCCCCCCCCCCTCCCACATCCCACCTGTGAAGTCTAAAAAACATTGTCTACTTTGTGATACATCAAATTGAAGAATATTGAATTTTCTTCCCGAATAAAATATTTGAAAAATTCTCAAAACCCCATTTCCCTCCTAAAATACTTCGAATGTCTAATTCAATGGGGAGCGGCTGGAAGTTTTAAAAAAATAGTTTTCAGAAAGAGAATTGATTTCTCTTTATTTTGATGTATTGCAAGGTAGGTGGTGTCATTTGAAATTTCAAAGTTGGGGTGGGTTGGGGCGAGGGTTGGGGCGAGGGGGCTGAAGATAGAAATTCGCCAATGTATGTTTCAGATGTCTCCCTCGATATAAAAAACGACCTGTTTTTGCGCAAAGAAATATTCACTAGGAATCGGGAGGCAAGTGGATAGTTTTCGAATGATCACCCGGAATGTATTTAGGTATAATAATAGTCCAGAAGCCTATGTATAATTCCGTGGGATTTTGAATGAAGGAGCATAGCGTCTATGTGAAATACATTACTCAGATGGCCAGCAATCACACCTCACCGGGTGTTCTGCTTGAATTTCTTGCAGAAGATTTATACAGGGAAAAACAGAAAAAATTGATAAAAATTCGTAGCTCCAGACGGGGAAAAGGTGGAAAGCTTGATATTGAAGTTATTGAATTGATTCTTACGAAGTGTACCTACCTACCCGATGATTATTCACCAACACTTCTTGTTGATGATGGCGACATGACGCTGACAATATTTTCTGAAAGGGAGAAAAGTAGTAGGTGGGTATGTTGAAACCTAAGCTTCACAGATGTTGGCCTGTTGGCAATTATTTCCTTATTGTTCCCCCTGATGGCTCCTGGACTATAATGGATAAAACTGAGCTTACCGAAATGCGCTATTTATTCACAATCTTCAAAATAACACTTTTGAATCAACTCAATCAGTATCAGTAATGAGTGATCACAACTTGTGAAAATTTCACTGGAACTGATAGGTATTTGCACAACCACAGGTGGTAACATGTGACATGGGGACATGCCTTAAGGGATGTCTGTTTGGTCTCGTGATTTACCGATGATTTTATTTTTGACGTACAGTAAAAGAGCTATCTTTTAATTCTCTCTAACCATTTCAAATGCACTATCTACTTACTTGTTTGAAAAGAAGCTCTGCAGTTGATATTGATTACTATCAAACGTAGAATTAATAGCTACTATCAGTACATTTCATTAGAACCTCTGAGCTCAATTTGGGATAGAAGTAAAGTTGAGAGACGTAACAAAAAATTTAAAAAAATTCTGATTCTGAGAAAACAAAACAATTTTTTTTTCATTTTTTTGACGGAACAGCTGAAATTTAAGACCATAATAGATATTTTGGGTCGGACTGTCGTAAAATTACGACCCATGTTCGGTTAGAAAAAAAGGGCTTAAGAAGTGTAAACAAACGCTGGAAATGACTAATCAAACGTAAACGTAAACAAACGATTCCCATAAAAGAAATCACTACACCTTTTCCAGTTGTAGTTCAGAAAATATCAATTGTATTTCAGATATCGTCAATTGAATTTCAGAATTTATCAAGTGTAGTTCAGAAAGCGTCAATTGTATTTCGGATTAGTCACTTGTAGTTCAGAAGGCGTCAATTGTATTTCAGATTTATCAAATGTAGTTCAGAAAACGTGAACTGTACATCAGATTATGTCAATTGTATTTCAGAAAGCGTCAATTGAAGTTCAGAAGGCGTCAATTGTAGTTCAGAAGACATCAGTTGCATCTCTGATTAGTAAAATGTGGTTCAGAAAGTATCAATTTTATTCGGACTCCTGCAAATTGGGGCACTTTTGCACAGCCACAGCTTCGAACTCTTGATCTTCTTGTATGATGAACTGCAGATATTCGGCACATCTTCTGTGTAACAGATGCCTGCGGTGGTGTTAATCGCACGACCGGCTTCCGCAGCACTGAAGAACGACAAATGCTACAATCATCTTGGAGCTGCATTGATTGATAAATTATACATATGAATTATTTTCTGAACTACAAATGACATGTTCTGAAATACAAATCACGCTTTCTGATATACAAATGATGCTTTCTCAAATTCAATTTAATAATCTGAAATACAATTGACTGTTTCTGAAATACATTTGACTAATCTGAAATAAAATTGATACTTTCTGAACTACATTTCACTATTCTGAAATGCAATTGACGTCTTCTGAACTACAATTGATGATATCTGAAATACAACTGATATTTTCTGAACTACAACTGGAAAAGGTGTAGTTTCCTATTTTAGGTCGGGCTATCGTTAAGTTGGCCCGATCCATATGGAGTTGAAAAAAAGGGGGGAGGGGGTGTAAACAAACGTCGGATATACGTAAACAAACGTAAACAAACGATAAATGGATGATTCCATAGAGAAATCACCTTTTTCCTATCTTGGGTCGAGCTGTCGTGAAGTTGGCCCGATCTATATAAAGTTTCGAAGAAGAAGAGAAGGGGGTGTAAACAATCGCTGAGAATGACTAAAGAAACGTGAACAAACGATAAACAAACGATTCTCATAGAGAAATCACCTTTCTTCTATTTTGGGTCGGGCTGTCGTGGAGTTGGCCCGAGCCATATGGGGTTCCAAAAAAGAGGATAAGGGGGTGTGAACAAACGTCAAAAATAGCTAAACAAACGTAAACAAACGATAAACAAACGATTCCCATAGAAAAATCACGTTTATTCAATCTTGGGTCGGGCTGTCGTGAAGTTGGCCCGACCCAAATGGGGTTTCAGAAAAGGGGGGAAGGGGGTGTAAACAAACGTCTTAAATAGCTGAACGAACGTGAACAAACGATAAACAAATGATTCCAATAGTCATATACGCGATATTGACTGTGGGCGCGACCAACTTCACAGACATCCCAGATTGGGCCGACGGGGCTGCGGGCAAAACCCGATGGGCCGCTGCCCGGATGGGTGAGCTGGGCCGCATGCCGCGTGCCGCTTTTGCAAAATGAAATTCCTCGAATATAGCTTCACAAAATTAATGGCCAGAAAAAATATTGCATACTTCTCAATCATTTTGTGATCCAAATAAAGACGTATTTTTAGAAATATTAAAATGTAGTGGGCTATTTCACCTTTTTTGACCTTTGCAGTGGTTGTCTTCACCCCTTCCCCCTTTACTTGATAACTTCTCACTCACGTTTTACTTACGTTGTCGTTCCACTCAGGCTGCTACTCGAAACGAAAACGGAACTTTGGGGATGAGGATTGAAGTAAAAAGTTGAACAGAAACACGAATTGAGAGCAAACAAAATGAAGTTTTATTAGAATCATCAGCAAAATTGAAATTAATTGGATTCTTTTCGTAAAACACCTCACAAAATGACACTGACAGAGTAAAGCTGCGTTCAGTCAGCTTATTTAGCCGCAAGTTTTAGTTTTAGTCGTAAGCGCAGCGATGCTCATTGGTCGTCATGAACCAGCCTCCTCAGATCAGCCAATAAGCGATGCTGCGATTACGACTAAAATTAAAACTTGCGGGCTAAATAAGCTGACTGAACGCACCTTGACACAAATGACAGAGCTCAGTAGAAAGATATCACATGGATAAAACATTGAGCACAAACACGGATAAAACAAGGAAAATCATCCACAATTATGTAAAACAAATGGAACAACAACAACAACAACAACAACAACAACAACAACAACAACATTAACAACAACACAAACAGATAAATAAAACACAACAAGAACTTAGTTTATCTTCACGTTAAAGTTGAAAGCTATCCTGGAATAGATACCTACCCTGGTTCCTAGACGTTCAATTTTAATAATTTCATTGTTGTCATCTATTTATTTAGAACTATAAGTACTTGTTATTCAATTCAGGATGATTCAATTATAATCTCAATATAATGAGCAAAAGCTGACAAAAGTTTTGAAATTTTATAGTTCACACGGTACACGGTGAATTAAAATTAGAAAAAAAATCACATTATGTGATCAGTTTCAGTACCTTTTTACGGAGATAACAGGAATTTTGAAGTTGGTGTGTCAACTTTTTGAAAGCAGTGTTTGGTTTCCAGACGGCAGGATGGGTGTTCCCCCACGGCGCCAAGCTGCAGATCCGCTGCAGAGAACTGGGCCTCTACAAGCTCCTGGGCACCGCCTCGCCCCGCTGCCAGAACGGCGCCTGGTCCTCGAGGTTGCCCTCCTGCGTGCCCACCACCCTCCTCACGAATTTCACAGGTAAATTCACAAACTAAACTCGAAATTCTACCCCAACAACTACCAAACATCTGCGCTAGCTGACTTCAAAGTACAGGTGCGGGTACGCTTGCTCTGGATATTACAAAGTGTAATCGTTTCCGACAAGCATTCCGATTCCGAATGCAGCACCGATTCTCTTTTATTAACATAATTGTATAAATAGTTATTAAACCGTTCAGTTCCGAAAGAGCTACGCTGTCATAGGAGCGGATGGTAGAGAACGGAACATGTCGCCTGTAGTGTAATATTGAAATCCATCGACGTGTAGGTACTTTCGGTTCTCTAATTCGCTAATTAGTTTGCACACGTCGTTTAATTCAGAACCAATTCCTGTGTCCTGTGAATTTTAATGACCGGGGAACTCTGGGAATAGTTAATATGGGTACTGTAGTGGGGTATGATGATATGGGGGATGCAAATATGCAAATTCGCATTATCGCGCTTTATAGACGGCGCGCACCGGCAGCAATACACAAAGCACCGACACCACCGAGTCGAGGATGGCGCATTTTGGGATTCACAGGAACCGGGATGGTGCTTGTATCGATTTAATTAAGGTCCATAAAGCGTCCGGCGGATCGGGGAGTTGTAAAATATTGATGGTCGCAAAGATTTCAACGTCCTGGAGTTGCAGATGCATCGGGGACGTTTGGAAGACAATTCTGACTCTCGACCTGTTTAAAAATCAAGTGATAGTAATGGACTCATGGAGGTAAAAGTGGATAGGTACCGATTGCTTTGTTAAGTCTGGTGCCTGATTATGATGACATATAGTCGTGGATTTCGGGTTCAAAGGAATTTATTCAAGAAACTTGAGTACCTAAATTATAACAAATCACATAATGGTAACTACTTAAGTCAAGCGTACACAGCAACTCGTTCAATAACCCGGTTTTGCAGGCGTTCCCTCAGCTCCAGGCTTCAGGTATCGCTTCAGTTTTAAACTATACTTCCACTCGCGGCTAGCTTTTCATTTATAGACCCTTCTCCCACTCCTTACCGCGAGTCAGGAGATGCCGGGGACCGACAGTCCAGAAAATAGTCGTAGCTCTGATCGTTCGAAAAAATGCCGGCGGATTCTACGTTGCTAGGAGATGCCGAGACTCAGGTTTACAGAGGTACACGTATTATTGAACGCGCCACAGCTACTGCGTTAAACTTTTCCCACCTCAGCTTCTTCTACGTCCTCGTAAAACTAATCCTCGGGCTGTTGAAGATAAGGACAGAGACGATTGGTGTGCACCACCTTCATTTTTCCTTTCTGTCCCCTACGTATCCAGAAGACGACATCGTTCAAACACTTGACAATCTCGTGCAGTCCTTCCCAATCTCCCTGTCGTTTCGGGCACCTTCCCTTCCGCCTTTTAAGATTGTAGAACCACACCAACTCGCTTTTTTTGAACTTGGATTCAGTGGCTTTTCAGTTGTAACGGGCTTTCACGGTCGCTTGCTCTCTAGATGTGGATTCGAGCAAACTTGTTCACTGACCATGAGCTCGTGAAATACTCCCAATTCGAAACATTTTCCCTAATTTTAATGTAACTCCAACGTCACTCCATATATTGATATCACATGATCCACCAAGACTTACCCCACGGTTCGAGCTTCCTGGTTCGAAATCGGTATGACTTCAAACCTTTTTCAAGAGAGAATCCATGGAGACCACCAAATATTTATTCCCCTGATCCGTTATTGGAAGTGGACCAAGGATATCCACCGCCAACCTCTCAAATGGAGCTCCCACATTACATTGCTGCATCCTGGCAAGTTATCTTCGGTGACGTCCTTTCCCGAGTGGCATACCTCACAGGTCCTGATGTAAATTTCCGCGTTCTTTTGAGACCCTACCCAATAGAATCTCTCTCGAACTTTCTCCATGGTTTTCTTCACTCCAAGATGACCAGAGCTGACAGTATCATAAAACTAGATCAAGATTTCTTATACAAGCCTATTTGAAACCACAAGTTTACTCTTGACGCATTTACCATCAGCGCTTCCCCATAGTCTGTAGAGCGTGCTGTTCTTCAATCGAGGGGATTTCCATTGGACCAGGTAAGATTTCATTACCGGACTGCATTGCACAATATCTTGCCATTCGGGTCTTTCGATTTTACAACCAGCCAATAAGAAATCCCTTTATTTCTTCCAAAAAAAAGTTTGAAATTAGTGTTGCACGAATCTCGTCTCGATTCTCGATCTCGTCTCGATCTCGCCTCGAGATTCGAGACGAGACCGAGACGAGATCAAGGCGACGAGATTCGAGATCGAGACGAGAATAAGACTGCCGATACGAGAATCTCGCCGAGAAAAATCTCGATTCTCGACTCTCGACCTCATTTTTTTTCAAATTACTGAAAAAGTTTTCAACGGATTCATTTCCCTTCAGCCTTTTGATGAACATTATTCTTTTCTAGGGATTTTTTTCTAACAAAATCAAGGTCTTGTACTTTGAAGTCTCACAACAAGACCTACCCGTCTCATCATTTTATGTTTGCTAGTAATGTTTCGTAATAACCTTCAATTTTTGCGAAATGATCCATCCTTCGCTCTGAACTTTTTTGCAGCAAGCTTATTAGTTATTGATAAACATTTTTCTAAATTTCACGTTCATTGTTGAAAGTTCACGATCATAACAGAAGTACCTACATGATGTCAGGAATGTAGCCCATCCTTATAGTTCCAGTTTTTGGGCCTTTCATGTTGGGTGGAAAATGATACTGCCATTCACTAGATACCTATGGCTGTTTTTTCTCCTCTGTTGATTTATTGCAAGTACGGTTATATCGATGGTCGGCAACATTTTTATTACAGGGAGGTACGATATGAAGCTCAACACAATACTATAGCTAGGTATATTCAAGGGCGGAAGTGACGGAACGACCAGCACGCTGTTGTGGGTATCATACTTCAGAATATTGCGAGACGAGTCAAAATTTAATTTCAGAATGAGATGAAACGGAAGAAAGTGTTTCGATGTTATTGTTATTATTAGGTATTATTGTATAGGAAAGTAGTATAGGTTTGGCGCTCGTGTGCAGCCCGACACATCTAACACTGATAGTTCGATGTTCGAACAGGTAAAATACCTAAAATATGCTAAATGATGGGTCACTTGGACTAGGTACAAACAATATAAATAGATAATACAGAGAGTTGTAGGTAGGTATTTAAATTATAGTGAATGTAATTGAAGATGCTAAAATAATTCGAGAATCTCGAGTCGAGATCGAGATTCTCGAGCCGAGATCGAGATTGTTGTTCTGATCGCCGAGACGAGATCGAGACGAGATTGAAGTTTTGAAAATAAATCGAGATCGAGACGAGATACGGTGGAATCTCGTCTCGATCTCGTCTCGTGCAACACTATTTGAAATCACCACATTCAAATTCTTCAACTTCAACGACGTTTATCACCACTCCCTTATCCTCTTGCTTCAAACAATGCTTGCAATATTGCGGACATGGTCGTCGAGACAAAGTGTCAGCGTTGAAATGCGCTTTTCCAGGTCGGTGCTGAATTTTCATTTCATAAGCTTGTAGCCTTTCGATCCAACGAATCACTTGTCCTTCTGGATTTTTAAAGTTTGTTGACCATTTCAAGTCAACGCCACCATGATCAGTCCTTGGGATGGATCTAGGATGATCTTTGGCCGTGAAGCTATGCGTGGAAGGCTCGATTGATTCCATTTTTGCAAGTAGCTCTGTTCTCGTTACGCAATACAAAAAATTATTTGTATTTGTATTTGTTTTTGTATTTGTATTTGTATTTGTTACGCAATAGTTTCGTTCTTGTTTGTTCAACGTGCTGCTGTAGAAGGCCAAAACCTTCTCTTGTCCATCTTGCATCTGCGACAGCACAGCGCCCTTAGCTTCTTCACTCCAGTCTGTGTCAAAATACAGGTGTCTTCTTCTTGAGGAAGTGTCAATACAGGACTTGTTCTCAGAGCATTTTTCAAATCTCCGAATGAATGTTGGCATTCCTCGGTCCATCGGAAGATTTTCTTGGCTTCTGTGAGCCGGTGGAGAGGTTTAGCGATCTAGAGTATCCTTTTACAAACTTGCGGTAACAGCTGCATAACTCAAGGGACCTCCTAACTTCTCGAATATTCCCTGGCGTCCTCCAGTCCTCTGCAGCTCAATTCTTGTCTTCGCCGGTTTGGCAACCATACTTCGATATCACGTTACACAGATACTTCACTTTTCTTTGAAATAAGTGACATTTCTTTGGATTGAGCCTCAAGCCTGCCTCTTGTAATCTCCGGAAAACTTGCTGGAGTCGGTCCATTTTCCCGTGAAAAGTCTTGCCATGAACAATCACATCGTCTAAGTAAGCAAGAGCAGTTTTCGATGACAGCCCTTTCAGGATCTCCTCCATCAACCTCTTGAAGGTGACCGGGGCATTACATAAGCCGAACGGCGTGACTTTAAAGAGCTTAAGTCCAGCACACGAAACAAATGCGGTCTTTTCATTGCCTTTTGGGTCCATTCTCACTTGGCAGTAGCCGCTCTGCATATCTAACGTAAAAAACCAGCTTGCTCCAGAGACGGCGTCAATTATGTCATTAATTCTTGGCAACGGGCTAGAGTCTTTGTTGGTAACGTCATTGAGCTTTTGGTAATCGACGCAGAAATGTGCTGTTCTATCTTCCTTCTTCACCAAAACAATTGGTGAAGCCGAAGGGCTATACGAAGGCTTAATTACTCCTCGCTTCTTCATGTCGTCAATTTTACTTCCGCGATTGGCGTTTTGCCTCTATCATGTGACAATCCAGCGAAAGATTATTCATTTAACGTAGAAGCAAAACAGTGTGGAAGCACAATAATTGAAACATCGCGGCTACCTCTTTTCAAGCTCTCTTCTTATTTCTAGACCCACCAAATTAGGAAATAATTTTTGATTCAGGTTTCTTTTCTTCTCCTTGTGTCTTACATGGCTCTTCTAATTGTAGGGTCTGAGAAGAAGGGCGGAACTTAAATCAGAAATCACTCGTTATCTGGTGGGTCTAAAAAGAAGAAGGAAACCGAAGTCATAAGTCAATTCCTTATCTGGTAGGTCTGAAAAAACAGATGAATAAGTGCTTGAGGTCATGAATTGCCCTTTTCAGCTTCAACACCTTGTTTCTGGTTCCTTTATAACCTTCGAGCATCAAAATCATGAGAACATGTTTCTTCAAGTGACTTGTCAGGGACGCCGTCGTGACGTCCAGGTGTGTAATGTCCCCCCTGGTTAAATGAAGAGGCTGATGGGTTGGCGCGGCAGGCTGCGAGAATTATACCTATGACGGCCGTCAAAGACCTGATAAAAGAAGATACCCTCAGATGTCATACAGACAGATGGATGAACGCGGAAGACTGCAGGCAGGGGAGAGCCGCGATGGCCCAACCCTCCAGAAATGTAGGTAGCCAATCACTGCTTGCAACTGTCTAGGGTGAATCTCAGGAAGCTTCTGGGGATCTTGACTGGGTATTGTACACTAAACTACCACATGCACATGAAGGGATCATGAATGACCCCACATATCGAGGCTGTGGAGAAGAAAATGAAACAGCTGAGCATGTGCTCTGTCACTGCCCAGCTCTTTCATCACTGAGAGGATCCATACTAGGGAACCTCTGGCCTAGTATGGCCAGCCTTGGCACCCTACCTGGCCGTGTCTTAGAGTTTCTCGAACAGCTCGGCTGGCTCGACGACTAACCGGGAGGGGAGAGCAACATTGGGGAAACGGTACGATGGGCCCAAAATTGAGGCCTGCGTGCCGGATGGAACTATGTTCCATCACTTCCCCCGCACTTAATCCAGAATCCACAATCCAGTCCCCCCTGGTTCAGCTCTACAGATAACGTATGGTCCGGAAGTTTTGGGAATTTTTTTAAAAGATAATAACTTTTTTTTGATAGTTTTAATTTTGTAACTTAATATTGCAAAAACTAGCGTCATCATCAACAATTTCAAATTCGTATTCAACATATTGAAGATGAGCCATTATCTTTGATGGCTCTCAGTTTTCTTCTGCCATGTTCGATCATTCTCTGGACAACAGCAGGATTAATTTCTCAGAGCTCCTGCCTCCCAATGTACCGCAAGCTCGACCAATATAAGATTTTTTAACAGAAAAATTTCCAAGGAAATGGGGAAATGTAAAATTGCAGCATTTATACAAAAAGGGTGATCCACAGCACGTGGAGAATTATAGACCAATTGCACTTCTCAATAATATCTGTAAAATATTCACTTGTATATTGAACAACCGAATTATGACGTATGCCGAAAGCGCTAGAATATTACCGGAAAGCCAAAATGGATTTAGAAAAGATAGGTCTTGTCAAGATAATATATTCGTGTTGGATGCGGTTATAAAAAACCATTTGCGTTTGCAGGGCAGGAAGGTGTACGCTGTGTTTATTGATTTTAGAAGGGCCTTTGACACAGTCAATCATGAGCTTCTTTGGGAAGAACTATTCAAACATGGAATTAGCTCAAAAATTATCAGAACAATTAAAAGCCTTTATACCAACGCAACTATACTACTGGAGGCCGATTCAAACAGTACAGTCAGGATCAATATTTCAAGGGGTGTACTGCAGGGGGACTGTCTGAGCCCCAGCCTTTATATATTGTTCACTGGTCAACTTGAAAAATATCTACTGAGTAGGGGTGCGAGAGGGGTGTCTTTGGACGGAGGCGGTGACATTTTGACGTTGCAGTACGCGGATGACATCGTAATACTCGCGGATTCTCCTTCAGCTCTACAAAAAAACCTGGACATTCTTAGTGATTACTGTAGCGAAATGAAACCTAATTTAAACCCCGAGAAATCAAAAATTATGATTTTTAGAAGAGGAGCAAAATCAAAACAATATACTTTTACATTTGAAAGCAAGATCATTGAAGTTGTAAACAGATATCAATACTTGGGAGTAACTTTTAATTTTAACGGCTCATTTAACGAACATGTGAAATCAATAATTACCAAGAGCAATATCACAGGAGGAACTATCAGAAGAATTATCGTCAAAAATAACATTACGGATTGGAGATGCATCAATAAACTATATCGCAGTATTTTGGTTCCCACCTTTACGTATTGCGTCACCACCTGGGGTTTAGCACACGCGTCGGAACTTGAAAGACTGCAGCTCGGTTTCTTCAAGAAGCTTTTTTATCTGAAGCAAAACACAGCCAGTAGCATTGTTAGGGTGGAAATCGATGTGCATAGAGTAATAGTTGTCTTGATAAAGGAAATATTATCATATATGCAAAAAGTTTCCAAAATGCCTGAGACAAGATTACCCTTGAGAGCGCTGCGTAGACTTTCCTTTCTTGGCTTCACAATGCGAAAGCAGACGAAAAATTCAATTGGCTTAGCCGGGTTTTAGGTATTTTGAAGTCTTTGGGAATAGAACAAGAATGTCGGGGATTGCTCGGTCTCAGCGACGAGGAACTTTCTTCTGTCCTGTCAAGGGTAGAGACGGCCACAAGAGACGCAGACTGGAATAATATACTAATGTCAATAAACAACCCAAGCTATAAGTACATTAACTTTATAAACAAACCATTTAATTGATATGAGGAGAATATCCCCTTCCACCTTAAGAGACTTTACATGCAGCTTAGAACTTCTCTTGATTCAAACATGAAATTGTTCTTTGGAGGAATTACGTACGGTATTGAAGCGGGAACGATATGCACCTTGTGCAACAAGAACTGCAGGGAAACTCTGGAACATATCCTGTTTGTCTGTCCATTATACAGGGAGTTCAGACATGAATTTTCTGGATGGCAGAGGGATGTGATTCAGGTTATGACAACCACCGACTTAAGGGTGGTAAAGGCCGTGTACCGACATTTGTCTCGTTGTCTGCGACTCAGGTCCTTTGTTCTTAGCGAGTGGTGACCTTTCAGCTCTTCTCATCTGGGATTTTCAGAATAATTGGGCGTGGGGAAAGAGTTACTTAATATTTTGAATTATTTACTTTATTAGTGGTGTTGTATTTGGTTTGGTCTGTTTTCTTTTTATTTTTTTTTCGAGCTTCTTGCTCAAAAACTTGTAATCAAGTTGAAAGAGCAATAAATTACTATTATTATTATTATTATTATTATAAGATTTTTGGTAAGTATTGAGCAGGATAGTATACGACAAGGGATGGGAAGCTGCGAATTAAGACCAATTACGGCGTCACATTTTTCAATAACATTAGAGAATTTCGCTTTTGACAAATTGATACAAAAAATCATGGAACATGGCAGAAGATAATTGAGATCCATCGAAGATAAAGGGCCATTTTCAATATGTTGAATATGAATTTGTTATTGTTATATATGATGTCAATTTTTGCAATATCAAGTACGAAAATAAAGACTATTCAGAAAAAGTTATTAGCTTAGAACTATTTCCCAAAACTTTCGGACCATACGTTAGAGCAATCAGCATTCTCAATGTTGAGTGGCAAATAACCGGCAAAAAAGTTTCTCCGTAATCGATTCCAGGCCTCTGCATGTAGCCCCTAGCCATCAACTGCGCACGATACCGCACCTCACTGTTTTTGCCAGTTTTTATTTTAAATATCCATTTGCACCCTACCACGTTATCGTCCCTTGGTGCATCAACCAGCTCCCAAGCTCCACTTTCTTCGAAAGATTTCAGTTCTTCGGTCATTGCTCTCCTTCGACTTCCAGCATCCGGTCTCGGCAAGGCCTCCAGACTCGTCGTGTCAATAAGACCGATTGCACATCCACGAAATCCTCTAAAACCCTGGACTTTCGTTCTCTGTTCTCTGGCAGACTTTCCTTTCTCTTGTTTTGGGACACTTGCCTTGGAAATGCAATGATCATCTTCACAATGGCTGTAGGTGGTAGACCCTCCACTTCCACTGGTCGTCGAAGGCGTTTCCTCCACTGAAAGTGTGATGTCGTCACTGGAACTTGAGCGTTTCTTCTCTCGGAATCTGAGCAGAAGTATGGCTGATCACAATAACCACGGATACTTCATCATTCTTTGGTTTTTTCATGACATCTCTGCTTGTGAGAATACCTTCTCACTCATGGTGCTGAACAAACGGTAGCCTTTTCTGTGCTCAGCATAGTCAACCAGAATCATTTTCTAAGACTTCTTGTTCCACTTCGTCCTCCGAGCTTCCGGGACATTAGTACAGGAAAAATAGTAAAAAAAATCGGCCAAACCTCGGAAAAAATATGGACGTCCTGAAAATTTGTTATTCTGTTCAGAATTGAGTGCTCTACAACATATCCAAAATCGCCAAAAATTGCACTCGGGGGTTTTGAGTTATTGGAGGGGGGGTAATAAATTGCAACTTAAAATGGAGGGGATGAAATCCGTCAATCGATTGGAAGCGAATACGTTATAACACAGGTGTCCTCAAGTAAAAATGAGTTTAACAAAATTGTCACCAAAAACTGTTAATGAGACCTTGTGATAGAGGTTCTGGGGAGCACAGAAATGTATCTAACAAAATCGTAGCTGATCCCGAACGGCAATTATTCAATTTTCAAGATTATCAGTTGAAAATGTCGTGATAAAAATTTTGCTTTGGTTTTTTTCACATTTTTAGAATAACTAAGATTGTCTAAACGGTTAATTTTGCATTACTCCCAATATCTGAAAAAAATCTCTGTGAATAGACTCATACCCTTCTGTTCTAATAAGAGTCCAAGACCTCCATTGTTGAGGAACTTCAACAAGTTTTGGAGATTACATGAATTTTCAAAGCTTCTGATAACACCTTGCCCCAAAACACTTTGATAATATATTTATGCCCCCTTCGTAAGGTCCAGCTACAAGCTTTT
>CASBRS010000024.1:0-20000 GCA_949128115.1 Anaspis maculata | reverse complement strand
CTGACCATCTCTTGCAGATGGTTCAGCTTGACTTGAATGATGACGCGCAGGGAAGGGCCCTAGTCATCCATTGTGAAACGCAATTTTAATTTTCCTTCTAACATTCTTCAATTTATTGAGATTGTTTCTAAACTAGATTGGTCCTTTCTTTTGAGCTCATCAATTTCATTTAATGACAAGTTTAGTATGTTCCATACAATGTTTGTTGATTCTATGGAGACTGCTTTTCCGCTCGTTTCATGTAATCGCAGACTCCAACCTAGTCACAGACCCTGGATTTCTAAACGTATAATTAATCAGGGTGTTTTTTTGCGAAACTTATATAATTCATGTCGAATTTCAGGTGACCCTGCACTTCTTGATAGGTATAGGATTCTAAAACATAGTCATCGTACGGCCGTGGCCCTGGCAAGAAAACAATATTATGACCGCAAATTTTTGAGACCTAACTGCAACGTTCCTAAAACTGCTTGGAGTATGATAAATGATGGTGTCAACCTTGTAATGTAACCCACTTTTCGACGTTTGGCCTCGATCGTCATTACCCCCTTCCCTTCCTACGTTGTCTACTTTTTCTCTACGTTGTGAATTTCTTACTCTAGATGAGAATGTGAATTTGGGAATGATGCTGAAATTTCTTAATGAAACGCGAATGAAGGCAAGCAAAATGGAGTTTTTATTTGAATCGTTTGCAAAGTTTTAATGAATCTGTTTCTTTTCTGAAAACACCTAACAACAATAAACTGACAGGGACAAAATGACATGGCATGGATCAAAACAAACAAAACACAAACACAAATGAAACAAGAAAGTCATTACAAATCATTTAGACAATGCAGGAATCAACAACAATAAAATGAACACATAATTTGATTAACAAAGCACAACAAGAAATCATAAAACACATCAAACTGTCAGTAAACACAAAAGAATAGTGACGTATTCGCTGACAGGCACACATGGGAAGAACACGTCAAAGAAACCCCTGCGTATTGCCTGATTGAGTGCTGAAAATCCCTTCCCAAATGATCTTATGAAAATTGAGTGTGAATGAGTCATGGTGGAATGACAGAGGAGTCACTCTAGTAATGCATTCATCAAGCCAGTGCAAATTGGTACTCAAACGTCTTTAGAGGTTCGCTTAGTTTGCCATTTAGTTTCGTAACAACAAAAGGAAACTCGCTCGCATACGCTTTGGTGAAACTTTACGCTCAGGATTCAATGTTTACGCTGTACGCACAAAAGCACACTTTCGCCACTCCGCATCTCTCTCAAGGCAGAAAGCAATTAGTAGCCACATGACACTCAACTAAATCAAGAAATATAAATAAAAAAATACAAATGAATATAAATCAAGGCTCTGGGTTCCCACAGAGTAGGTTTTTGCGTGTAAAGGCTCAAGGGACCGCTGAAAAGACCTAAACCCAATAGCTAGGTGTCCCCCTAGAGTTGCGACCGATCTATTACTAACCTGAAACTGCTCCCCCGATTCCCGACCCTCCTTAATTCCCCAAACAGTAAACAAAAAGGAAACAAAACATGAAACACAAAGTCAATAACATTTGGACAATTCCTGAGCAGCCAGGGAGTGTTGGCCCGTACACGACTTCAAGGATACATCGGACATGATAAACATAAATGTTAAAAGCTAGCTCACACACACATGTTCAGGTTCAACCAGGCTCTTTCAGATTTCGCTTTGCCGCTTGCAGGGCTTGTAGTACCAACAAACACTGTCATGACAACGTACACTCCTGAGTAGGAGAATGAGTGAATGAATGAATGAATGAATGAATGAATGAAGTACCTATTTTGTACTGTAACCCAACGGGTAAACATCTTTGACTAATCAAGGAAATTGAATGTGTTCTGAATCCGGACCTGGCGAGAATTCCAGACAGCACGGCGCTACCTACGTTGTAGCTACCTACCCGACAGGTAAGGCCCTTCTCCCAAAAACGAACTAAACAAATCGTACGGGTAATGTTTTTCCCGTTCTCTACGCGGCTTGATTTCAACTAGGGCGAAAATCCCAAATCCTACATTTTCCTTGTTTACGTCGCCATTTGCAATGGCACCCGCCAAGACCAGGAAAACCTACTTGAAATTCGCAAAAATGGGACATGCTACATTGACCGGGCCACAAATTTACGTGCCAAGGCAAGCAACACCTTGAGGAATAAAATCAGCAAGGAAATCAAAATAGAACCCACCTGTATTCACGACTTTCCGGCCCAGAACTTCGAACACCGCTGCGTGTTGTCGGAAAATTCCCTCGTTCCCCCTTTCTCTACCCCGACCGTCTCCGCCTAATCTCAATGGTGACGTTTCTTGTCGATCTCTGGTCGTCTACTTAGGCAACCAACAAATCATTTCTCGCGCGAATTTAAAAGGGTATCTTTTTAAAACTAGGCGCAAAAGTGCGATCCCTTACAACCTTAATAAACGTAAGTCTGAACTGCCTCCATCCTTCATGAATGTTAACGGAGACATAATCTCGGATTTGGGAGTTGCTTCTCAATGCTTCAATAGCTATTTCATCGATTCCGTCAAGGAGATTGCTGGTTCTGTAAAAACAAAGATTAAGTCAGCCAATTATGTGTCGGGCTCGAAAGTGCTAGATAAAAATATCTTTCTCTCACCCGTCACTCAGCAAGAAGTGGCCGATGTAATACATCAAGTATCGGACAAGTCTTCATGCGGTAGTGATGGTGTTCCTTGTTCTCTCCTTCTGCACGTTGTTGATCATATCTCTGGGCCCTTGGCTGACTTAATAAATATGTCTTTTGTTGAGGGTGTTTTTCCAACAATACTCAAAAAAGCATTAATTGTTCCTGTTCATAAAAAGGGGGACAAGAGAGTCATTAGCAATTATCGACCGGTTGCATTGCTGTCAGTGTTCTCGAAGATTTTTGAGAAGTGCTTTTATTCCAGACTTTCTAACTTCTTTGATAAAAATTTAGTCTTGCCTAACAATCAGTTTGGCTTTAGAGGCGGTCGCTCTACAGCGGATGCTTTATAGCGGAGCAGTAATTATTGAAAATTCATAAGAATCGTGCACTTTGTGCCAAGTCTTTGAAATTTGGTATAGTCTTAGCTATGGTCTAAAGGTTTTAGGAAACCATCGCAAGCAACTTGTGCGCGACCTCTGGTGGCCTGCTTGCGTTAAATGCAATATGGCCGCCATCTGTGCTGGTATTTTCAATAGAAGGGCTTCTACGAGAAATAAAATATGATTGAATAATATATTACCATAATACCAGTATAGTATATGAATATAAGAATATAAAGGGTGTCCCAGGCTGAACTTAAGCATTTGTTTTCTGAATAAAATGCGCAGTTTTTGGAAAATCGGAAGTTTAGGTTAGGTACTATTAGCCCAGGCAAAACAGGTTTTAACCCGGAATAAATTAAGTAAAATCTGAAAATTTGAGGATCCCTTCAGAATTTGATGGGGAACAACATACTTAAAGTCCCCATCTGTCCGAGGCTTGGCATTTTTTCTGTGGGAGGTCGAAGGTACAAGAAGTTGCCATTTTTTTAATCGTTGCTTTTTTGTACTTTTTTCATTGGACCTTATATTATCAAGGTCTAGGAACCCAATGCAGTAAGTTCCCAGAAAGTGTAATGCACCAGTGGCTCACCAGACGACTGCGAAGGGGCTGAGGTGCGATTTTCACAAAGCCGGTATATACAACCGTGATTAACACCTTTTTTTACATGTTTGGTATCATTTCTTATTGAATCGCACTCTCTGATTCCAAAAATAAGAATAAAATTTCGATGAAGACGTGTTTAAACCGGTTTTATCAGAAAAAAAACATAGTTTTTCTCGCTCAATTTTGAGGTTCTGTAGCTCTAGCTCTATCAGTGTCTAATGTATTTCTAACTATGATTTCGATTTAGATAGTCAGTTTGGGCTATTTCATACACAAATACCATTTTCTGATTTCTTTTCCTGTTTTTACAAAGTCACGGAGTGATTTTGTTTCTTGAGATGTATCATGTCAAAGCTTGATTTGACGACACGTGCTATTGCACAAGAAAAATCAGGCTACGATCAGAATGTCGCTTTGAATTAGTACTTTAATTGTTTTGAGGCATGAAAATAGTTTTCTCCATCAAACAAAGTTGAGGAGACCAAAATCGGAGCCGTATTTTAGTCATGACATCATTTTTTCTCTGGCAATGCCCAGCTTTTGAAATTAAGTTTTTACACGATGCACGTTTTGGAACAAAATTACCGTGACTTTATAAACAGCGATATAGAAACTTCTAGTTATGAAATTCATCTACTGATTAGTTCAATAGAACAATCTATGTCAAAATTGTGATCATGGGTGTTTTGAACCATGATGGAAATAGAGCTACAAAACGACTTAATAGATCGAAACTTCGCGTTTTTTGCGAAATTTATTCCGCATTGTCGGAAGAAAAATGATGTCATGACTAAAATACGGCTTTGATTCTAATTTCCTTGATAGTCCGGTGGATTAGCGCCAAAAAATGCCTAAACTATGCATTTTGTGATAAAGCAAAGGGCTTCTGGATTTACGTCCTTGAGATTCAACTTGACAATTCCAGAATTGGCGCCAACGAGTTTAGTGTGGCACACGACCTCAGAGGCCATCCGTAAGTATGAAAGAACAAAAATTTCGTTGCCGTTATTTAAAAGCTCAAAAACAATAACAAATTATTAATTTGTATCGTGTTGCAGTCTTTCTTGATGGTAGCAGTCCTATTTATGTTGCTTGTGGAGTTAGTATAGGAATCAAGCATGTTGATGGCCTGTTCTTGCGGAAGCATTGATTTTTCTTTTAGTTTGATAAAGCAATGAGCATTTTACACATTCCGCGAGACTTTTATTTTGATTTCTGTTCTTGTTCATTGACAATCATCAATTCCATAATATACAGGCTGTTCCGCGACCTTACAACTCTTTCCTTGGGGCATTTCTCTTCGCAATGATCTCA
The DNA here is from genome assembly GCA_949128115.1 of Anaspis maculata. Lineage (NCBI taxonomy): Eukaryota > Metazoa > Arthropoda > Insecta > Coleoptera > Scraptiidae > Anaspis > Anaspis maculata. The sequence goes on along the minus strand of CASBRS010000024.1, from coordinate 15,027 downwards.
GAAAAACTTTCCATTGTCGATTTTCATGAAGATTCCAAAATATCAGTAACCTATCTGTAATTTTCTGCCAATTTTCATGTACAGGGTGTTACAGATTGTCCACAGCCTGTAGGTTACAGGGTGTTACAGATTGTTCACAGCCTCCAGGTAGGCTATTACATATATACCTAATACCTTGGGGGTGCTATCTGATGTGGATGTGATGATGACTCGTGTGCACTATGAGGATGTGCTCAACGTATCCATGTGCACCATGGCGATGTGCTCAATGTATTCATGGGGATGTGACCATGGTTGATGCACATGAGCACGTTGGGCAGATCCTCCTGTATTTTGAGCACATCCTCATCCTCATGATATACATGGGAACGTTGAGCACATCCTCATGGTGCACATGGGTACATTCGGCACATCCCAATGGTAAGCAATGCCATGGTGCACATATGTGTTCCAAAATGTGTCCATGGGCACTTTTCTACCAAGGAATTAGACCTACAGAATGTGATTTGGTTGATTACTCGATAAAACATCATGAATTTATCGTTTCCTTGTCAAAAAAAAACAGGTTTCTAAACCTCAACAAAAGAATGTTTTTTTTTTCAAGTTTGGAGAATGGAACGAACACGGTGACAATTGCTACCAACATTTCCAATAGACTTATAAGCTTCCTTTATGACACATGACGATACTCAATGGTCGTTTTGTGAAAGTTCTTCCATTTTCAAAGTTTGAAGGGCCCACATTCGCCTCCTTATTGATAAAATTTCAAGTGCTGCGGGTCAAATCATGTCTATTGGTATAAGGTTCGCACATGAAAAAACTCGTTGCCCTAACCCAAAATGCAGTATCGAGGTGTCCTTGAATCGCATTACTCGGTAATTCGATTCGGAAAAAAAAATCATGAAAAATATCAAAGTTTTTACTGCAGGTTTATTAATTTTCGGCACTAATTATTGATGTACAAATTTATACGGCGCCAAACGGGGTACAACAAAGGAGTGATTTAGTACTGGGAAGTTCCCGTTTAATTTCCAGTACCTAGCTTTTGTGCTGATGTTGTCTTTCCGGTGCGCTCTACTTTTTTATAAGTCTATAGATGGACAGGGTGAAGCCCTCAGTGACAATTGATGGAATTGACGCTGATGTCAATGTCAAAAAAAAAAAAACACATAAAACGAAAATTGAGAGTATTGGTGTAATTGATGTTTACGTGAGTACAAGGTAAGGAAATATTTGGGTGTTACACCGTGACAATAAACGCAGATCGATTTAATTGCAGTCGTGCACGTCCAAACGGGACCAGTGTCCAGTGTCACAACGGCGAAAAGTGAGGTTAGGTGCGTTCGACTTGGACAACAAACCGCGGCAGCCCCTCACACACCTTCCCAGGCACACTCCCCCAAAACCCGCAGTGACTCTCGACGAATTCGTCGAACTGTTTACAAAAAACCCGCCGATATACCTGGATCCAGTTTTACAAGCATAGGTTAGTGCACGGAATGCCGTGATGTATTTACGTGACCTACGAGTTTCAGAAGCCCCAGCCCAGGTTAGTGGAAGGACAAACTTTAATACAACCTCACGTTGATCACCGCTGTGCCGTGACACCCATCCAGCACGCTGCCGGAGATGCAATCAAGTCTTGAATTGTAGTGGCTCGGTATCCGCTGGATCGTCCCGGTTGCTGGGTTTGAATGACGGTGCCGACCTCGATTACCCTGGGGGGTTTGTAGCAAGCAGCTAGCCTCGGCGAGGATCGGCAACACCCACGGACAACAACTTTCCAGCAGACGGTTTGCCAATTCGACGGAGTGACCTTGAATTGATGTTTGTGTACCAGCTGGTGGCGGAACTGGACACGCTTTGGTTGGGCTCGTGATGACAAAATCAACAGTACACGGGGATCCGTGTACCCGTAGAAGCGTGGATGTCCTAATTTAATTTACGTAAGTGTTAAGGAAACTTTTCGATAAACTTTTACTGCGCTTACCGTTTTTAGAGACAAAACGACACACAAGATTTCGAATACGACGAGAAGAAGGAACAGTACATAATCGTCTGGGGCCTATCGGTGCCCCCTTTCTGAGGTACCTTTGCGATTTTCGGAAACTCTCGAAAATTCTGTCACCTTTCTTCGTAGTCTTATCTGCTTTCCCTTATCACGCTCCTGTCATCTTTTTGTTACCCTCTTTCAGGCGCGCCAATTTTCAAACTTTTAGCGTATACCTTATATTTTAGAGACAGTTATTTACAATAAATATTACCTAACTTGACTAGAATTTTATTTTAAGGAGGTAGCCGATGAAATTGCTACACTCCCCTGGATATACACAGCTCTTCCGCCCTCAAAATGAAAGCTGGTCGAATTTCCGTCAAAGCTCAACCCCCACTTCCAAGCAGAGATTGAAGTGACAGAGGATGATGGATAAGTTGGGCCTGCTGATGGAAAAGCTTGAGACTGACTTGGCAGAGATGTGGTGAACATGTTCAATCCCCCAGAAGAGTAGAGATGTGGATAATAAGGTTGATGAGGTTGCTGTCCCGGTAGCTGAACAGAAGGCAACGGCTGCTGGACCGAGCAGGGTGGCTGTTGCCACGGTAGAGGTGGTTGTTGTACCTGTTGTTGGTGTTGAAATTGCTGTAGAGAATGTGTTGGTAGAGAAGGTTGTTGTGAAGAATGTGGTAATAGAGAATGTTGTTGTAGAGAGTGTTGTTGTATAGTTGAATACTGTTGCGACGGCAGAGGTGGTTGCTGAACAGTTGAATACTGTTGCGACGGTAGAAGAGGTGGTTGCTGAGGAAGAAATTGTCGCTGTTGGGCCTGTTGCTGTTGTTGCTGGAGTTGTGCCAAAAACTGTTGTTGTTGCTGAAATAGTTGTTGCTGTTGTAATGGCATCACAAACATTTGTTGCTGGACCTGAGGCGCCACGTAAGTACCGGTTCGTCGGCGTTCGTCACCACCGGCGTAGACGTCTCTTCAGGGACCGAACTTTTCACAGCCGGATCGAACACCAGCAGATCAAGCACCTCCAGCAAGTCCGAACTTATGTTGTGCAAGTCCTCCCGCAACTTTTTCTGCTCGACCTCAGGAACAGCTCCGTCTTTGGGAATGTTTTCTTCTTCTCCCTGCTCTGAGGTCGCCACCCCTGTCGCTACTTCTTTCTTCTCCGGCTCCGCGGAGCGAAGAAAAGCGTTATGCAGTCCGATCGACAGTTCCTCGCACAGACTCATCATCTGCAACCGTTTCTCCCCCAAATCTTCGTCGCGAGTCGTCAACCGGGAAAGTCGACCCTGAACATGGATCAATCGGGTATTGATGCTGCTGTAATCGTTGAGTCGATTTTCGACTTGAAAGTCCCCAATGCGTCGAGCCAACTGTTCGAGCTTCATTTTACACTGGAGCGCCTCCGTTTGAGGGTCCAGTCCCGGATCGACTAAAGCTAACGTTCCCGCTTGAATCGCATCCCGCAACAATACCCGGTTGCCGTCCATCTTTGTTGCTGGATTAATGCCACGGATCAGCAATTCATACTTGAGCTCGTCGCCCAGTAATCGGTAAGGATCCATAATGGTGGAACTCATAGGTATCGCCATATAACTACCGTGTAAGAAAACTGTATAAAAAGAAAGTGTGTCGCTACTTGAAGAAAAAATGGAAAATCAGAATCTTCCAGAAATTTGGATATTAATTTCTGAAAGGCTCTTTTATTTTTACTAGGGGTACCCCACCCTTATACTCCATTTTTTCGAGATAAACGGAAATTTTCACAAAATTTGCTAATTTTTTTGGCTTTTTCCCAAAAATTGAGTTGGCCGTGATAAATGACCGACAAGCCAAATATAGTGGTCAACAAAATAAGTGCCATAGTCGATATTTTCATCGGTTTTCAAAACCAGACAGCTTTGGATTCCTTCGGTCGATTTTGGATCTGTTTGAACTGATGAATAGCACCATTCTTTAGCTATCGGATACAACCACTGTAGAATGGGAGAAAAGTCAAATAAAGTTTATACAGGGTGTCAAGTGAAACCGTGCAAAAACTATTGAAGATTTGTTTATGCCCCATTTTGGCAAAACATTTTTTTGGTCGATATCAGCACCTAGAATATGAACATTGATGTCTTCCCTCGAAACGGTTTTTGATTTGCGCCCGTATTATGATTTTGGACAAAGTTGTGCCATTTTATCTTCAATTTCCACCTTATTGCAAATATCCTCTCAAACTGGTCTTATTATCGAAGCAAATTTTGAACAATCGATAGTTTCACTTGAAAAACCATCCCCTGTGGATGTTTTTCTCACCCACCCCTGAAAAAGATTACCCCCGCGGGCAGTGTCTAACCCATGTGGGCCGGAATATTGGGGCTGGTATCACAATAAACCAGTATGATACCGTGTCATGTGAGAGATAATTTTTGTTTCAAGGTCAAAGGATTGTTTTCAAGGGTTGTTTACATAAACTGATGTATCGATATCTCGAGAACAAAAAAAATTTGAGAAGAAATTCTTGCTTCATGTTCCATTGCATACACTGACGCATATTTTTCAAGAACATACAAGCTGATACCTGACATAGGTCGGGGATGTGCTTCACAGCAACCTTGTAGCAAGGAATGGAAGTGCTTTTGCAGAAGTGTTTGGTATCATTTCTTAAGATTTTGTTCTCCTGAATGTGATTTCGGTGATGAAATTTGGCTAAAAGAGAACCTATCATTACTCTGGAAAGAAAGAAACAAGCTATTTGGCGACTGTTTCAATTTCAACGGAAATAAGTTTTACAATTTCAAACAATGTTTCTCAAAATACCTAACTGAAAGATATTACTAACAGAAAACTCTCGAAATGGTCTGGATGGTTTCGGTAATCTCAAAATGCATATTTCCGGCAATTTCTTGAAATATTTTTTGCTTTTGGAGGAATCAATTCTCCAATTCATGGAAACAACCCTTAAAGACAATCCCTTGACCTTGAAATAAGAGTATTTCTTTCATGACATTACGCTATTCCAGTATCGAGGGTACCGATTCTGGTACCAGCCCCAACATTGCGGCCCATAATGGTTAGGCATTGACCGCGGGGGTAGCTTTTTCAGGGGTGAGTGAGGAAAATGTTGAAAAGGAATAGTTCTTATTTCAATTTCAAATTTGATAGCAGTTTTGCAATAGTTTTTCTACATTGAAGAAAAAATGGCACAACTCTGTCCCAAATCATAATAAGGGTCCAAATCAAAAACCGTTTTGAGGGAAGACATCAATGTTCATATTCTAGGTGCTGGTATAGTAGGTTCACTTGTACTGTGACTCTAGTTGGCGGGGCAAATTTTCTACTTTAGCATTGTAGGCTTGCCGCCTTTTCACCTGGTGTGAAACTGACTTCTCTGGAAGTGAAGTTATATTTCTTATCAAATTGATATTAAAATCTTGGAAAACTGACCTGGTCATAAGTGGACGTGCGACTAGGGGGACGCAGAGCTGTATTACCGTCATGTAGACACCAAAAGAGCACGGGGCGGCCGCAAATTAAGTCATCTTGACGGCGGCCCATTCAGGGTCGACAAAAACTCGTCCCGGGAAGCCCCAAAACGAAAGCAAATTGCAAATTGAAGGTACTTACATCAATTTCGGTTCAATACACAACTTTGAGCGGCTGGGTTTTTTGAAATTTGGTTTAATTTACTTTTTACACGTAAATTCTTTTGTCAATGACAGACTGCACGGCGATCCTTGTATCGCTCATAATTCTCCAGGGTTTGACTTGTATTTTTGACTGGAAGAGGCGAAAGGGTTGATGATTGCATGGGGCCCCTTTTTTGGACAAAGGGTATTGTACAATCTTTAATTTGAAGCATCTAAAGTTGAACCGGCTTCAAGAGGTTAGGAATATTTTTCACAACTGTCAAATGTCAAGGCTCTCTTGATTTATTTGTTCATTGGCGAAAATTGAAAACAAGTCGAAAAATTGTTACATTTTACCAATAAAATGGAAAAAAGCGTCAGACATCACGTCCCGCAAAAATGTTCCGTATATCTGCAAAGGAAATACGCAAAAAATGTGTTTCAAAACTGGTCCGGCCAGAGCAGCCAACTGCAAAGTTTTGGGGATTTTCTATATTTCACATTGTGAAACTTATAAACAAAATCTCACAGCCGACTAGAATCACGGTACAAGTGAACCTACTTTATCGACGAAAAAATTGTTTTGGCAAAATGGGACATAAACAAATCTTCAACAGTTTTGCACTGTTTTACTTGACACCCTGTATAAACTCCATTTGACTTTTCTTCAATTCTACAGTACTTGTATCCGATAGCTAAAGAATGATGCTATTTGATCAGTTCAAACAGATCCAAAATCGATCAAAGGAATCCAAAGCTGTCTGATTTTGAAAACCGATGAAAATATTGACTATGACACTTATTTTGTTGACCACTTTAGTACGCAGCTCTCAGTTACGCCGGGTTGCTCACTCCGAGTTTAACTTTAAACTTGGTTTGGTTGCCATAGATTTAATTGTTGCAACAATTATTTCCATAGTAACCAAACCAGGTTTAAAGTTAAACTCGAAGTGAGCAACCCGGCGTCAGTCAGTCTGAATTATTTCGAACTAAGAAAAATGACTTCACGCGAGAGGCAATGATTGATATGATAATCTGGTATTAATCCAGATATCCAGGATTCCACTTTGTTGTCTGTTTGCGTTGAAGCCATTTTTTTTTGTTCGACAATATTCAGACTGACTAACTGACAGCCTGCGTACCATTTGGCTTGTCTGTCATTCATCACGGCCAAGTCAGTTTTGAAGTAAAAAAAACAAAAAAAATATCAAAATTTTGTGAAAATTTCCGATTATCTCAAAAAAAAAAGTTTAGGGTGGGGTGCCCTTAGTAAAAATAGAAGGATGAAAAAAGCTATCCAAAAATTTTGAAGTTTGTTTTTTTTTGTGAACAAAAAATCGCAATTTTTTGACATTGAGATTTTGATCTTTGACTTGACTATCACCATGTCAAGTTTCTTCAAGGCCGCTACGATTCTTTCAAGAAAACTGTGGAAAAGCGATTTTTTCCAGTTTTCTATTTTTAGTTGGTAGCACTGCCACACAATTGAAAAACCAAAATACAGGCATAAGACAGTTGAAGAAGCTGAACAGAAAAATGCCAAAAAATATAGGTGTTCTATTTAAAAAAAAAAAGATGTTAATACAGTATGTTCATTAAAAAATGATTTGGCGCGCAAACTTGCGATACGTATAATAATAATGATAATAATAATAATACGTATATTGCTCATACGTATGAAACTGCATGGTGCCGGCTCGCGCAGCCTGGCGCACAGCGCGTCCCCAATGAGGACTTGGTAAGGCGGAGGACTTGGAGGGAGAACTCGGGCGGATGCTTAAAGGGCCTGCCACACGCACAAGCTTTACCTCGCGCTTACTTGTACAGTATAATTTGCGCAAGTAATACGGAACACTTAAGTGGCTTGCACGTGCTACCGTTTTGTCGTCCACACGCACGGGCTTCCTGATACATGCCAGTTTGCACAAGTAAGCGCGAGGTAAAGCTTGTGCGTGTGGCGTGTGGCAGGCCCTTTAGGAAAAAATATCTGCAGCGCGGAGCAGCTCCTGTCCGAAAACAAGGAAGGCGGCGGGACTCAGGTAGTTGCACAAAACCTAGTAGGCATGTGATCATCCATCCTCACGCCATGGAAACGTAACAAAACATTTATTAAAAAAATTATTCGAGTTCTATACACGTCTGCCCAGTTTTCGCAGTTTTATACATCGAATTTTACACCAAGTGACGGTCACATCGGTCACATCGCTGTGACTATTCAAAGATGGTGAGCAGAAGTGTCTTTTTGTTTTTGTTCCTGGTGGCGTTTGCGCTGATGGTAGGATCGCAAAAAGTTCAAGAACCTCCCAAAGATCCTCCCACTCCTCCCACCACGACGACGACTGTAAAACCTGTTGAAGTCGCAAAAGATAATCTACCTCCAACGGCAATTCCTGAAGCCGGAGTCCAGTCCCAACCGGAAGCTGGCGAAGGCAGAAGCGATGCACCACAAGTAGTACCAGCCGGAGGAGCAACAGTACCAGCAGCAGGAGGAACAACGGCCAAACCCAAAAAAAGCTCATCCCCTTCGCTTGCCGTCCCGTCCGCAATGTACCTGATGGTCCTTCCGGCTTGTGCGTCTTTCTTGTTCAAGTACCTGCTGGACTAGCTGGACTAGCGGCCGTCACCAAATCGTACCAAATCGTAGCGTCTTCTTTTTTTTTTGCGGCCACTCACCTGTTTTGTGTATTTCTACAATTATTGAATATTATACACTGACAATGACAATGAACTCTGCTTGTTTTTCTTCCACAGTGATCACAGTGAGTTATCCAGTGTGTGTGTGTGTGTGTGTGTGTGTGTGTGTGTGTGTGTGTGTGTGTGTGTGTGTGTGTGTGTGTGTGTGTGTGTGTGTGTGTGTGTGTGTGTGTGTGTGTGTGTGTGTGTGTGTGTGTGTGTGTGTGTGTGTGTGTGTGTGTGTGTGTGTGTGTGTGTGTGTGTGTGTGTGTGTGTGTGTGTGTGTGTGTGTGTGTGTGTGTGTGTGTGTGTGTGTGTGTGTGTGTGTGTGTGTGTGTGTGTGTGTGTGTGTGTGTGTGTGTGTGTGTGTGTGTGTGTGTGTGTGTGTGTGTGTGTGTGTGTGTGTGTGTGTGTGTGTGTGTGTGTGTGTGTGTGTGTGTGTGTGTGTGTGTGTGTGTGTGTGTGTGTGTGTGTGTGTGTGTGTGTGTGTGTGTGTGTGTGTGTGTGTGTGTGTGTGTGTGTGTGTGTGTGTGTGTGTGTGTGTGTGTGTGTGTGTGTGTGTGTGTGTGTGTGTGTGTGTGTGTGTGTGTGTGTGTGTGTGTGTGTGTGTGTGTGTGTGTGTGTGTGTGTGTGTGTGTGTGTGTGTGTGTGTGTGTGTGTGTGTGTGTGTGTGTGTGTGTGTGTGTGTGTGTGTGTGTGTGTGTGTGTGTGTGTGTGTGTGTGTGTGTGTGTGTGTGTGTGTGTGTGTGTGTGTGTGTGTGTGTGTGTGTGTGTGTGTGTGTGTGTGTGTGTGTGTGTGTGTGTGTGTGTGTGTGTGTGTGTGTGTGTGTGTGTGTGTGTGTGTGTGTGTGTGTGTGTGTGTGTGTGTGTGTGTGTGTGTGTGTGTGTGTGTGTGTGTGTGTGTGTGTGTGTGTGTGTGTGTGTGTGTGTGTGTGTGTGTGTGTGTGTGTGTGTGTGTGTGTGTGTGTGTGTGTGTGGTGTGTGTGTGTGTGTGTGTGTGTGTGTGTGTGTGTGTGTGTGTGTGTGTGTGTGTGTGTGTGTGTGTGTGTGTGTGTGTGTGTGTGTGTGTGTGTGTGTGTGTGTGTGTGTGTGTGTGTGTGTGTGTGTGTGTGTGTGTGTGTGTGTGTGTGTGTGTGTGTGTGTGTGTGTGTGTGTGTGTGTGTGTGTGTGTGTGTGTGTGTGTGTGTGTGTGTGTGTGTGTGTGTGTGTGTGTGTGTGTGTGTGTGTGTGTGTGTGTGTGTGTGTGTGTGTGTGTGTGTGTGTGTGTGTGTGTGTGTGTGTGTGTGTGTGTGTGTGTGTGTGTGTGTGTGTGTGTGTGTGTGTGTGTGTGTGTGTGTGTGTGTGTGTGTGTGTGTGTGTGTGTGTGTGTGTGTGTGTGTGTGTGTGTGTGTGTGTGTGTGTGTGTGTGTGTGTGTGTGTGTGTGTGTGTGTGTGTGTGTGTGTGTGTGTGTGTGTGTGTGTGTGTGTGTGTGTGTGTGTGTGTGTGTGTGTGTGTGTGTGTGTGTGTGTGTGTGTGTGTGTGTGTGTGTGTGTGTGTGTGTGTGTGTGTGTGTGTGTGTGTGTGTGTGTGTGTGTGTGTGTGTGTGTGTGTGTGTGTGTGTGTGTGTGTGTGTGTGTGTGTGTGTGTGTGTGTGTGTGTGTGTGTGTGTGTGTGTGTGTGTGTGTGTGTGTGTGTGTGTGTGTGTGTGTGTGTGTGTGTGTGTGTGTGTGTGTGTGTGTGTGTGTGTGTGTGTGTGTGTGTGTGTGTGTGTGTGTGTGTGTGTGTGTGTGTGTGTGTGTGTGTGTGTGTGTGTGTGTGTGTGTGTGTGTGTGTGTGTGTGTGTGTGTGTGTGTGTGTGTGTGTGTGTGTGTGTGTGTGTGTGTGTGTGTGTGTGTGTGTGTGTGTGTGTGTGTGTGTGTGTGTGTGTGTGTGTGTGTGTGTGTGTGTGTGTGTGTGTGTGTGTGTGTGTGTGTGTGTGTGTGTGTGTGTGTGTGTGTGTGTGTGTGTGTGTGTGTGTGTGTGTGTGTGTGTGTGTGTGTGTGTGTGTGTGTGTGTGTGTGTGTGTGTGTGTGTGTGTGTGTGTGTGTGTGTGTGTGTGTGTGTGTGTGTGTGTGTGTGTGTGTGTGTGTGTGTGTGTGTGTGTGTGTGTGTGTGTGTGTGTGTGTGTGTGTGTGTGTGTGTGTGTGTGTGTGTGTGTGTGTGTGTGTGTGTGTGTGTGTGTGTGTGTGTGTGTGTGTGTGTGTGTGTGTGTGTGTGTGTGTGTGTGTGTGTGTGTGTGTGTGTGTGTGTGTGTGTGTGTGTGTGTGTGTGTGTGTGTGTGTGTGTGTGTGTGTGTGTGTGTGTGTGTGTGTGTGTGTGTGTGTGTGTGTGTGTGTGTGTGTGTGTGTGTGTGTGTGTGTGTGTGTGTGTGTGTGTGTGTGTGTGTGTGTGTGTGTGTGTGTGTGTGTGTGTGTGTGTGTGTGTGTGTGTGTGTGTGTGTGTGTGTGTGTGTGTGTGTGTGTGTGTGTGTGTGTGTGTGTGTGTGTGTGTGTGTGTGTGTGTGTGTGTGTGTGTGTGTGTGTGTGTGTGTGTGTGTGTGTGTGTGTGTGTGTGTGTGTGTGGTGTGTGTGTGTGTGTGTGTGTGTGTGTGTGTGTGTGTGTGTGTGTGTGTGTGTGTGTGTGTGTGTGTGTGTGTGTGTGTGTGTGTGTGTGTGTGTGTGTGTGTGTGTGTGTGTGTGTGTGTGTGTGTGTGTGTGTGTGTGTGTGTGTGTGTGTGTGTGTGTGTGTGTGTGTGTGTGTGGTGTGTGTGTGGTGTGTGTGTGTGTGTGTGTGTGTGTGTGTGTGTGTGTGTGTGTGTGTGTGTGTGTGTGTGTGTGTGTGTGTGTGTGTGTGTGTGTGTGTGTGTGTGTGTGTGTGTGTGTGTGTGTGTGTGTGTGTGTGTGTGTGTGTGTGTGTGTGTGTGTGTGTGTGTGTGTGTGTGTGTGTGTGTGTGTGTGTGTGTGTGTGTGTGTGTGTGTGTGTGTGTGTGTGTGTGTGTGTGTGTGTGTGTGTGTGTGTGTGTGTGTGTGTGTGTGTGTGTGTGTGTGTGTGTGTGTGTGTGTGTGTGTGTGTGTGTGTGTGTGTGTGTGTGTGTGTGTGTGTGTGTGTGTGTGTGTGTGTGTGTGTGTGTGTGTGTGTGTGTGTGTGTGTGTGTGTGTGTGTGTGTGTGTGTGTGTGTGGTGTGTGTGTGTGTGTGTGTGTGTGTGTGTGTGTGTGTGTGTGTGTGTGTGTGTGTGTGTGTGTGTGTGTGTGTGTGTGTGTGTGTGTGTGTGTGTGTGTGTGTGTGGTGTGTGTGTGTGTGTGTGTGTGTGTGTGTGTGTGTGTGTGTGTGTGTGTGTGTGTGTGTGTGTGTGTGTGTGTGTGTGTGTGTGTGTGTGTGTGTGTGTGTGTGTGTGTGTGTGTGTGTGTGTGTGTGTGTGTGTGTGGTGTGTGTGTGTGTGTGTGTGGTGTGTGTGTGTGTGTGTGTGTGTGTGTGTGTGTGTGTGTGTGTGTGTGTGTGTGTGTGTGTGTGTGTGTGTGTGTGTGTGTGTGTGTGTGTGTGTGTGTGTGTGTGTGTGTGTGTGTGTGTGTGTGTGTGTGTGTGTGTGTGTGTGTGTGTGTGTGTGTGTGTGTGTGTGTGTGTGTGTGTGTGTGTGTGTGTGTGTGTGTGTGTGTGTGTGTGTGTGTGTGTGTGTGTGTGTGTGTGTGTGTGTGTGTGTGTGTGTGTGTGTGTGTGTGTGTGTGTGTGTGTGTGTGTGTGTGTGTGTGTGTGTGTGTGTGTGTGTGTGTGTGTGTGTGTGTGTGTGTGTGTGTGTGTGTGTGTGTGTGTGTGTGTGTGTGTGTGTGTGTGTGTGTGTGTGTGTGTGTGTGTGTGTGTGTGTGTGTGTGTGTGTGTGTGTGTGTGTGTGTGTGTGTGTGTGTGTGTGTGTGTGTGTGTGTGTGTGTGTGTGTGTGTGTGTGTGTGTGTGTGTGTGTGTGTGTGTGTGTGTGTGTGTGTGTGTGTGTGTGTGTGTGTGTGTGTGTGTGTGTGTGTGTGTGTGTGTGTGTGTGTGTGTGTGTGTGTGTGTGTGTGTGTGTGTGTGTGTGTGTGTGTGTGTGTGTGTGTGTGTGTGTGTGTGTGTGTGTGTGTGTGTGTGTGTGTGTGTGTGTGTGTGTGTGTGTGTGTGTGTGTGTGTGTGTGTGTGTGTGTGTGTGTGTGTGTGTGTGTGTGTGTGTGTGTGTGTGTGTGTGTGTGTGTGTGTGTGTGTGTGTGTGTGTGTGTGTGTGTGTGTGTGTGTGTGTGTGTGTGTGTGTGTGTGTGTGTGTGTGTGTGTGTGTGTGTGTGTGTGTGTGTGTGTGTGTGTGTGTGTGTGTGTGTGTGTGTGTGTGTGTGTGTGTGTGTGTGTGTGTGTGTGTGTGTGTGTGTGTGTGTGTGTGTGTGTGTGTGTGTGTGTGTGTGTGTGTGTGTGTGTGTGTGTGTGTGTGTGTGTGTGTGTGTGTGTGTGTGTGTGTGTGTGTGTGTGTGTGTGTGTGTGTGTGTGTGTGTGTGTGTGTGTGTGTGTGTCTGTGTGTGTGTGTCTGTGTGTGTGTGTCTGTGTGTGTGTGTCTGTGTGTGTGTGTGTCTGTGTGTGTGTGTGTCTGTGTGTGTGTGTGTCTGTGTGTGTGTGTGTCTGTGTGTGTGTGTGTCTGTGTGTGTGTGTGTCTGTGTGTGTGTGTGTGTCTGTGTGTGTGTGTCTGTGTGTGTGTGTCTGTGTGTGTGTGTCTGTGTGTGTGTGTCTGTGTGTGTGTGTCTGTGTGTGTGTGTCTGTGTGTGTGTGTCTGTGTGTGTGTGTCTGTGTGTGTGTGTCTGTGTGTGTGTGTCTGTGTGTGTGTGTCTGTGTGTGTGTGTCTGTGTGTGTGTGTCTGTGTGTGTGTGTCTGTGTGTGTGTGTCTGTGTGTGTGTGTCTGTGTGTGTGTGTCTGTGTGTGTGTGTCTGTGTGTGTGTGTCTGTGTGTGTGTGTCTGTGTGTGTGTGTCTGTGTGTGTGTGTCTGTGTGTGTGTGTCTGTGTGTGTGTGTCTGTGTGTGTGTGTCTGTGTGTGTGTGTCTGTGTGTGTGTGTCTGTGTGTGTGTGTCTGTGTGTGTGTGTCTGTGTGTGTGTGTCTGTGTGTGTGTGTCTGTGTGTGTGTGTCTGTGTGTGTGTGTCTGTGTGTGTGTGTCTGTGTGTGTGTGTCTGTGTGTGTGTGTCTGTGTGTGTGTGTCTGTGTGTGTGTGTCTGTGTGTGTGTGTCTGTGTGTGTGTGTCTGTGTGTGTGTGTCTGTGTGTGTGTGTCTGTGTGTGTGTGTCTGTGTGTGTGTGTCTGTGTGTGTGTGTCTGTGTGTGTGTGTCTGTGTGTGTGTGTCTGTGTGTGTGTGTCTGTGTGTGTGTGTCTGTGTGTGTGTGTCTGTGTGTGTGTGTCTGTGTGTGTGTGTCTGTGTGTGTGTGTCTGTGTGTGTGTGTCTGTGTGTGTGTGTCTGTGTGTGTGTGTCTGTGTGTGTGTGTCTGTGTGTGTGTGTCTGTGTGTGTGTGTCTGTGTGTGTGTGTCTGTGTGTGTGTGTCTGTGTGTGTGTGTCTGTGTGTGTGTGTCTGTGTGTGTGTGTCTGTGTGTGTGTGTCTGTGTGTGTGTGTCTGTGTGTGTGTGTCTGTGTGTGTGTGTCTGTGTGTGTGTGTCTGTGTGTGTGTGTCTGTGTGTGTGTGTCTGTGTGTGTGTGTCTGTGTGTGTGTGTCTGTGTGTGTGTGTCTGTGTGTGTGTGTCTGTGTGTGTGTGTCTGTGTGTGTGTGTCTGTGTGTGTGTGTCTGTGTGTGTGTGTCTGTGTGTGTGTGTCTGTGTGTGTGTGTCTGTGTGTGTGTGTCTGTGTGTGTGTGTCTGTGTGTGTGTGTCTGTGTGTGTGTGTCTGTGTGTGTGTGTCTGTGTGTGTGTGTCTGTGTGTGTGTGTCTGTGTGTGTGTGTCTGTGTGTGTGTGTCTGTGTGTGTGTGTCTGTGTGTGTGTGTCTGTGTGTGTGTGTCTGTGTGTGTGTGTCTGTGTGTGTGTGTCTGTGTGTGTGTGTCTGTGTGTGTGTGTCTGTGTGTGTGTGTCTGTGTGTGTGTGTCTGTGTGTGTGTGTCTGTGTGTGTGTGTCTGTGTGTGTGTGTCTGTGTGTGTGTGTCTGTGTGTGTGTGTCTGTGTGTGTGTGTCTGTGTGTGTGTGTCTGTGTGTGTGTGTCTGTGTGTGTGTGTCTGTGTGTGTGTGTCTGTGTGTGTGTGTCTGTGTGTGTGTGTCTGTGTGTGTGTGTCTGTGTGTGTGTGTCTGTGTGTGTGTGTCTGTGTGTGTGTGTCTGTGTGTGTGTGTCTGTGTGTGTGTGTCTGTGTGTGTGTGTCTGTGTGTGTGTGTCTGTGTGTGTGTGTCTGTGTGTGTGTGTCTGTGTGTGTGTGTCTGTGTGTGTGTTGTCTGTGTGTGTGTGTCTGTGTGTGTGTGTCTGTGTGTGTGTGTCTGTGTGTGTGTGTCTGTGTGTGTGTGTCTGTGTGTGTGTGTCTGTGTGTGTGTGTCTGTGTGTGTGTGTCTGTGTGTGTGTGTCTGTGTGCTGTGTGTCTGTGTGCTGTGTGTCTGTGTGCTGTGTGTCTGTGTGCTGTGTGTCTGTGTGCTGTGTGTCTGTGTGCTGTGTGTCTGTGTCGTGTGTGTCTGTGTCTGTGTGTCTGTGTCTGTGTGTCTGTGTCTGTGTGTCTGTGTCGTGTGTGTCTGTGTCTGTGTGTCTGTGTCTGTGTGTCTGTGTCTGTGTGTCTGTGTCTG
>CASBRS010000023.1:0-98000 GCA_949128115.1 Anaspis maculata | reverse complement strand
GAATTGCGCACGGCGTGATGTAGAGTCAGGGAACACATGCCGGCGCATCGGTTTCGTAGGCCAGGCGTTGAGACGGGAGACGGGGGTGGAGAGAGGATCGGTCCTAGAATAGAGACGGGGGTGAGAGATTCGCGACGTAGCAGTCAACAACGGCAGATGTGTGTGAAGAAAAGAAAATTAATATTAATCAAGAAGAATAAATTGAGGAGAGTGCTAAAAACACTGGTAATAATTGTAGTGCATCAGTGACGAGAAAAGAAAATCTTAAGGCTAGTCTGATTCCCATTTTAATCAAATGATAATTGTTTAAATGGGGTTTGAAGTAATTGTTATGTTTATAAACGTTGGTAGGATTTGTTCTTGATATTTCGAACAGTCATAGGGAGCGTCAAGCCGATTTATTATCCGTAGTTGCTGTGAGCTTTTGAATACCTGTTTAAGCTACCTTCAAGACACCAGAAAAAGGGTCAAAACATCAGTAACCTTTTCGAAGAGATCTAGCTTCCTACAGAGCATGATTTTGTTGAATCTATTAGCTTTAGACAAAGCACTAGCAGTGTTTATGCAAATCAAATCTGGGCAAAAAGTTCGATCACGTGTTACTTTTCCCCATAGAATATAATATTTAACCCTTTTCGCACGACAAGGAGTTTATGAACATTGAGGTTGAGTTCCCCAAAGAGAACCCCTTGAACTATGCCAAGAAAATTCAGTGTCGTTTCGAAAACACTTCAAGATAGAAAGGAACATAACATCATTTTTGCAAGCTGCTTAATTAGAGGCTCACCGCGATAAATTGTACACCTGATTGTAGATTTGCGTGAAGTTATATAACCCAACGTGAAGAAGAGCTGCTGTATAAGTCTGTGAGTTACAAACTACAGCACCAGCCGGATATGAAATCTATGGAATGTAAACACTCAATTTTTATGTGAATTTTTTGATCAAAATTGAAATAATGGCTATAAATTCGAAATACCAAGACAATACTTTGTGAACAAAAAAGTCTCTCTCTAAGTACAGTTAAATAATCGAAATTTCTCTTCGTACAAAATGAGAAATGGGCAAGAAAGAAGAAAGGGTTGAAATTGAAAGTCGACGAAGTAATAATTATTTATGCCGGGAATTAAACTCAAGTGCGTTAGGAAACGGGTTCACCAATAGGTCTGAAAATCAGAATAGAATAGAATAGAATAGAATAGAATATTTATTGTTTGAACCAAAATGGTGTACAATTACAAAATTATATCTAACAGAAGATATTTTGTGAAATATATTTACAGAAACAATTAAGTATCAAATCAAAGTTTAGTCTTCATTGAACAGTTTACAAACTTGAAATTATAGTAGGTTACGCTACAAAAAAGAAAAGAAAAGAAAAAGGTCAGCTAGAAAAACTCAAAAATCATCTCCTGCCTAAACCTCAGGGCGCCTTTCAAGAAACAAAAAATATCATGGATTTTCTCTTTAGATGTTTTTTTTTTTTTTTAATAAATGTTTTCCTCCTTATCGGCCTGTACCGGCCATAGGAGTTTTTGCCCTTTATTATCATATCACATTTACATGAAAAATTGCAAATTGGACAAACACAAACATCCAGACTTCTTCCGGGAATCGAACCCGGGGCTCTCGCGGCCGCAGGCAGCCACACAACCACCTGCGCCACGAGGCCGTCGCATGGGTTTTCTCTTTAGATGGTGTCTGAAATAGAATATGGTAGTTGTCTGGTCCAATCTCGTGTGTGAGGTATTTTGAGAGCCAGAAGGATCTGAATGAGATTAGTGCTGGGCATCTGCAGATCAAGTGGAAGATATCCTCGCTTTCGTTTAAATTGCATAGAGTGGTTTCTCTCCAGATCGATTACATATTTGGTATTTTTTAATTTTTTTTTTCAATTTATTCAGCATCAGCCTGAAAGACTATTAGCGAAATACATATTTGAGTAGTTACACGATATTAAATTGATTCATAATAAGATTTGTCGAAAGAAGATCGATTACATATTTGGTATGATTGAGATATAATCTCAGGAATTTTTTTGAATGTAACCGCAACTGGCACATTGTCCTTATTTTGCCGATGTGAATGTGGAAGTTCAAGTAAGATTTTGAGTCCCTGTTGTGCAAGTAGTCCCGGTATATATTATTGTATCGAGATTGTTCCGCGGCCGCCACATCTAGAGAAAAAAAAGTTTTCGCGACTGTCTCGAGCATAGCGTCTAGAAGGTCTGAAAATCAGGAAAATGCGAAACGGAATCAAATTGACAGGGTTGGATAATTAGTCGCGGGGTTTCTTGCGTAATTAGGGTGTACTTTTCTTTCAGAATCCGAATGTAAGCTGACCTAACTAATTCCTATCGTTAGTTAGATTCAGCACGTCTGGAAATTATGTAATGAATAATTAGGCAAAACTTAATTAAATTGGCGATGATTGATTAATCCGCGATAAAGATCAGGTGTGGTGTTGGATGACTTTGTTAATTTTTGGATATTTATTCAATTCATCCTCTTTCATAGAACTGAGGTTACTCGCATGACAGGGGTATTAGGGCATGACCGGGAAATCAAGGTAGGTGTAATTGATTTAAATGACTTAGGTAAAGGTAATTTTAAATCTACGGCACAACAAAAACATAACGTAGTGTCGATTGAGGTATCGCAGCTAATTAATTTGATTATAGGAAAAGCGGTTTACTTACAGTACCTACAGGTAACTTTTAAGAAGTGGTGCGCCGATTGGACCCGCGACTGGCGTGCATTCTAAGAGGTCGAAGGTCCAAAAAATTACCATTTTTGAAATCGTTGCTTTTTCTATACCTTTTTTGCTGGACGATATATCTTCAAGGTCGAGGAACACAATGCAATCAGTTCCCAGTAAGTGTCATGCACCAGTGGCGTACCAGACGGCTGCGAAAGGGCCTAGCGGAGAAGAAGTTGCTTCGGCTCAAGTTTCCTCCTTCTTTTCAGGTCATCTGATGAAGCGTTGCTTTAACTTCACGTCTTCTCTTCGTCCATTGTTTTTCACCCTGAAGCAGTTTTGCACTCGCGAAACTGATAGCTAGGTCACTAAATATAAGAGGCTGTTTTACGTTGTGCTTGAAAAAAAAAATTTTTAGACTTTGTCTTGAAAATGTTGTCTTTTCGGAATCATGTGTTCTTGGGATTCGGTTTTTGAGGATTTTTCTGTCGATGAGTGAACTCTTCTGGTGAACTTCCCTAATGATGAGTTGTCCTTTCGGCGAGTTGCCTTGTTGATGAGTTGGATGTTGATAGGTTGCACCAAACCAGGTCTTATTACGGTGAAATACACTCCGTCGAAATTTCATCCAAAGAAAATAAATTCTGAGGAGAGTTTATTCTGGTAGATTCGATACCAGAAGAGTCCATTCTCAAGAAAAGTTTTGCAAAAGAAATTTAGTTCAACAAAAATTTTTCAAGCGAATTCCATTGAGAGGGAATCAATTCCAAAGAAAATCCATTCAAACGGAATTCATTCCAGGGGAATTATTTCCAAGTACAGTTATTTCTGAGGAAAGTACATTCAGGTAAAGTTCTTTTCAAAGAAATTATTTCCAGGGGAAATGATTGTATTCGCAAAATTGTTTTGGCGTTACTGTTTCTGGGGAAATTTATTTCTGGGGAAATTTATTCCGCATTTCAAGTCAAGTTTGAGAATCAGTGCTGTCTGGTAGAAGGGATCCAAGTATGAGGCTCAAGGGGGCGGCCTAGAAATGCGTTCTATCATCATGATACCAATAAACAGACCATAAGGAATCAGAGTCTCCAGTATGGAGGGCTGTCTGGAAGGTACCTCCATAACAATTAGACGTTGGAACAAAACAAAAGAATACTTCAGGGAGCCCTGCCACTCACTCATCTAGGTATTTTTGTCATTCTGGACAAGTGAGGGCATAGTAGTTACGGATGGCGGTAGAGTAGGCCCCCAGATCAGATTACATGTTTTTTAAGTGAAGTGGTGTCAAGTAATAATAAGAGGCCATCATAATAAATGTGATGGGTGAGTCTCCTTGTGTCTTCTTCTGTCGCTTGAAGTCCTTGAGAACCGCCTTGAGTCTTGTGTTCCGGAGCCTTAGTAACCCCCCTGTGGCTTACTGTTATCCGAAGCCCTACCGAGCCCCCTTGTGTTTTGTGCTCCGAAGCCCTAGTGACGGACTCACTTGTTCGTGGCTGTAGGACCCAGAGATTGAGCCGACCCCCTTGTTTTTCTGTGTTATTCGGAGCCCTATTGGGTCCTTTTGTATCTTGATGCGTCGTTGAAAAATGAGGTTTGGAGTTCTGATGAGGCCCCTTGTTTTTCTTAGTGGCTTAAACAACTCTGTGGGCTCCCTAATGTGTACTTGATGAACTTTCCCGTGCCTTGCTGTATCATTGGGATCTATGTCTTACTATGTCGTTTAGAGCCCTATTAAGCCGTTTTGCGTCTTGTTGTATCGTTTGGAACCCCAGCCAGCCTCGTTGTGTCAATAATTATTTGTGCTCGGAAGCCCTGGTGAACCTTGTGTGTCTAGCGTAGATCGGAGGCCCAGTGAGTCATTAGAAGTCTCTCAGTGCTATGCCATTTTGTTTCAAGTGTGGCCACCAGGTGATTTAGAGGCCTAGTATTCTTCCATTTTTTTCAAGTATGCCATTTGATTAGAGTCGAGTGTTGGGCTACTGGAGTTGGTATTTATATCGTGTGATCCTATCGGCTAAAAAGCCCCCTGGACTTTTTTTACAGCATTTGACTTGATTATAGACATTTCAGTCCATGAGGGTCGTAAGTTAATCAGAAACGATTTTTTAGTCTAGAAGCTAGCGACTCGGATCTCTCATATCATGAAACGATGTATTTTTTGAAACTACTTTACACTTGCTGATGACTAAGAGGGACATTTTTTTGGCTGATAGCCGGAGTCTTCGGCCGCTACAGCCCTTTTTTTCTTTCAAGGGCTATCATAGCGGTCAAGGCCCCGGCTACTAGCTAGGGAAGGTCCGTTTCGGTCATCGGCAGGTGTAAGGAAATTTTGAAAAATACATCGTTGTGTTGTTTAAATGATACGAGAAACTCGTCTTCGTTTTCAAGCTCCCATCCATTATATTTCTGACGTTTTTGACGTGAGCAAAAAAACAGCGGAGAATATGTCCATTTTGGATTTTGTTATCAACGATCATGATTGTATTTTTGCCTTTTGCCGTTTTGTCTTTTTGGATTCTCGTCTTTGGACAAATGGAGCCGGTGGTAGTCCAGTGGTTGGAGCGTTGGGCTGCGAAACCAAAGGTCAGGTGTTTGAGCCTCCGCGGCGGCATTAAAAATTCACTGCAGTCGACAACCTTACCGGCAAACGGCCTACCCATTATTGATAATCATTGAATACTGCGTTCTATTTGAACAAGGGGTAATAAGGCGGTTGCCTTAGGCGTGATGCTTACCAGATCACCCCAAACCTACAGGGGTGCGCGATAACCGGATATACGCTATATTTTCTTGATAGTAGAACCATACACATGGTACTCATTTTTAGGTTCATATTTTTGAAACCGGCGAGTTGAATTCACATGGGATTGCTATGGCAACCGCTTGTTTCCGCTTCTGCGATTGGCTAGTGCTATAGAAACCGCATCATTTTCACTTGCGGGAAATGATTTCACACGTTTCAAAAATATGGGCGCTGAGTTCCAATATGCCAGCATTACAACAGGTAGATGATCAAAAAACTAGTTTCGAACATCGTGAATCTAGGAACTCACATTGTCCACTCCGGCTATGGTAAGGCGAGACGGACATATTTATTGTATATTGCATCAACAATATCTTATAAATCGTTTCTCAGGTTCTCCTTTACCACATCTTGTTGAGTTCCATTGCCGGTTTTAAGGGCGGAACACAACTAGACGAGACGGCGGCACATGCGGTGCATTCAGGTGATAGGAGACGTTGGCGACACCGTGTCTCGGCGCTGGCAGTCAAGCCGGTAGCGGCATAGACTAAGTTTCCCCAGATATGTTAGTGAAATTTCTTTGAATCCGAAGGGAGTTCATTCTTTGTCTACGTAGCAGGCGTTACCACACAAATCTCACCCGAAAACACAGACAGTCGTTTGGGTCGCCTTCATTTGCGTAACAGTGCAGGAAAAAAAATTGAAACACAACAATATGGAGACTTTGCCACTTCGGTAAATTCTTCCGGCTGTCTCCTACAAACCTGCATTACCAGGCTTGTTTCCGTTGTTGGGAAAGGGTCTTGGCACTCTTGGCTAGACCTATCTTAATCAAAATAAACCTCTTCGTGGCGATTATGCTCATTGAGCAATTGAGCATAACCAAATCTTCCGAATTCTACAGACATTGACCACACCTTGTCTAGCCGGATTTGGTATAACTCATCGACACCCAACTCATCGACAGGATAACTTGCCGACAACCAACTCATCTACAAGACAACTCACCGACAAGACAACTCATCGACAAGGCAAATCGCCGACAGGATAACTCACCGACAAGACAACTCGCCGACAAGACAACTCGCCGACAGGACAACTCACCGACAGGACAATTCGCCGAAAAGACGATTCATCGACTAGATACGTTACCGATACCCAACTTATCGACAGGATAACTTGCCGGCACTTGACTCATCGCCAGGATAACCTGCCGACACCCTACTCATCGACAGTAAAACTAGAAAAACTTACCGACAGCACCTTACCATGTCCCTGTTGTTCTCGAATCAAAGAACTTAATTGCCTGACTTGAGGAGCTTGTGGTGTGGTGGTCAGCGCGTTCGACTACCACACTAGAGGTCGTGGGTTCAAGTACCACTGTGGACGCTCAGACTCTCGTCTCGAAAACTAACAAATAATGGTTGCTAAATGCAAGACGCACGTTTGTCGCATAGTACGAACGATGATGCCGACCCCATACGATGTTGCACCACTTCATCATGTCCAAGTTGTCTTCGAATCAAAGAACTCAGTTTTCTGACTTAATCTGACCAGATCTTCAAGAAAAAACAACTGGGACCTGACGAGGTCCATGTACACGGCTTCAACATGTCCACATTGTCTTTAGGGCGATTAACTTTTAAGTTGTAGTGTGGACTCAGACATATCAAATCAGCTTTCTAGTCCAATTTGCACCCGGTGTAGGGTGGCGCGGGGGTCTCTGAAAATTAGAGGTGTAAGAGTTTTTTCAAACCATGCTACAATATTTTGATTATTTTCGTAAGTTATCAAGTTGTTAAGGGCTCTTGTTGATGAATTGTCCCGCCGTCGAGTTTTCTTGTCGACAAGTTGTCTCGTCGGTGAGTTGTCTTGTCGGCGAGTTGTCTTGTCGGTGAGTTGTATTGTCGGCGAGTTATCTTGTCGGTGAGTTTTTTGTCGGTGAGTTGTATCGTCGGCGAGTTGTCTTGTCGGTGAGTTGTCTTGTCGATGAGTTGGGTGTCGTATTACGAGCTAGAATTCGGGAAACACACGTACTGGCCCAATAAGTATTTTGATTCAATCAGGCCCTGTGAATAGAGGTAAAACCTGGCTGAAATGGGACCGAAAATACAGACAGAGAAGTTTTTAGAAATAGGATAAGGGGCGATAAGCTTTTTCCGTGAAGAAAGAACATTCATTCTGAGTCGAAATTTCACGTCGAAAACGGTGCCGTGTGCCCGCTGGATAAATTTTAATTAAATCGACCGAAATTATCAGACATTTCTGCAGTTTTATCGATCACGTGTGCATGCAGTATAGTACGAATACCGTAGAAAATTGTATTTGTTGGAAATTGACCCACGAATCAAACGGTAAGCTAGATTTTTCGAATATCCGTTAGCTAAAATTGCTCATTGATTTTAGGCCATCAGAATCCTCTGTGTATACGTCCGTGTACGTGAATAGATCCGTTTAGATCCATCGCATTCACACATACTCATATGTATATGCGTCGAGTACATTTGAGAAATACACTCGTGGTGTCGACAATAGCCCCTGAATACATCTGTAGCCGCTACGCTCGAAACGTCAAATTTCGCATACCATGACCATCGTTGATACGATTTGGACAATACAAGGACAGTCTCTCACTGTCGCAAAATTGGTTGGCAAAATTATTGACGTACGTTGGCAAGATATCCGACCACTTTTGTGGACCGCACGGTTGTGAAAATTTGTAGAACGTATATCCTTTTTTACCTCCGTTGGGTGATATAATTTTATTATAATTGCATTATCGTCGTGTGAATTATCGCTGTGTTGATCTATCTAAATTTCGCGTTGTAAAAACGAAAGTTCGAACTCGCGTTTCCAGTAGCTTGATCCGTAATGTCCTTTATCAACTAAATTGGTGTCAATCGACTTCCACGGGATATATCACGTATCATTCGCACTTACTATAAATTTGTCTCCGAAGCTTTCATTGATCTAAAGACGGCCGATCGCCGCTGTACTTGATTTCTCATATATTCAACAAACTTGAACTAAATTGTATCAAATTCCGTTATTGATTCTCGTATAGTGACTTGCGACATCCTCGCAGGTTCACTAGAGGCAATTAACCCAGATATGCCTAATGTACTATATGTAGTACAGCTCGAAAAGGTCTTGACCTGCACACTGGGTGGTGTGGTCAACATTTGGAGTGGTATGGGACTGTTCAGTGTGAACCAGGCAATACAATTGTCAACATCTAATAACTTTTTCAAATTTTCTTTGTGTTTTATACGAGGTCAAAGTTTGCCGTAAACAGAAAATTGAAGATCACACTACTCGCTTTGCGGGGTAAGTTTATTGCAAGTTATCTAAAAGTATTACAAGTTATATGTAGTGCAAAACATAACAATAAATAACGACGTTAGTAATGGGAATTCATAAATTTTCTTTATTTTGAAAATTAGTGGTCATTTTGGAGAGTGAAACAAGGGTGTACTAAATATAGTACATTAGGATAATATATGTCTATAGCCATCATCCGATTTTATGGTTTTCCACTTCATGAAGCTCTTGCCATGTTGGAAGACGATTATGAAAATGTTGACGGAGTCGAAGAAATCACTACATTTCCACCTGTGAATGCGGTAGCCTGTCTAACAGATCAGATTCTGGGGGTGGAGGAGAACTTTCCATAAATAAAAAAAAAACGAGCAGAAGTTATTCTCCAAGCTCCAGAAGAAAATATACCAGGAGAAAATGCAAAACAATGGTGGTGACAGCGATACTTTATTTCTCAGTTCCTCACAGTTATTGTAATTCATAGGAAACTCAGGTTATGTACATGATATGACTACAAATTGTGGGTTGGGAGTGATAGTTAGGGTTATCTGAACTGGTTTGAACCATATCAAGGAGCTACAACAAACATTAGTGAAACCTACGAAGATTTAGGAGTTGGTAGAAGGTAGAAGATTGGTCTTGGAGTATGCTCAAGTCCTGCACAAAAAAGGCTAGATGTCAAGTTCCACTTCTTTCATAATTTTTTCACCTGAAAGAAAGTAAATTCACTTGTTTTCCCACTGCATTGACAAGACCAACCAGAAGGTTTGGCACTTACATCACCGCAGTGGAGGAGTGGCTCAGCTGAACTTTGGAAGAATTCGAGGAAGAATTGCTTGATAGACTACTTGTTCAAAATCTTGAAAAAATCCGGCTTACCAAAAAAACACATAGCTCGCGAGGTGAAGTTCTACGTCTACGCGAATGACCATCTTGTCATTCCCCAAGACAAACCAATTTGATGTGGTCATTGCCACCAAAGAACCACCACGAAATCAGTGGCGTAACTAGAAGTGTCCAATGGGAGGGGGGGGTCAATACTGAAAAATATGCGAGAATGTGAGAAAAGCGAGCAAGAAAGCGCCACATTCCAAAAGATTTCCGGAAATTCAATGGCTTATAGGGGGGGGGGGGTGACCCAAACCCCCCCTCCAGTTACACCACTGTACGAAATGTTCAAAGTGCGATATTGGGGTGCATGTCAAGTGCTTTGTGTTGTTTCACAACGAACACTTATATTTGCTAATTATTGTAGAAAGTTAAAAATGTCTCTTCACTTGTATAATATTTTATTTTGCTCTACGCGTTTCGAGACTCTTATACAAGTGAAGAGACATTTTTAACTTTCTACAATAATTTACAAAGACTTCACATACATTATGGAGAACTTCATCAGAAGATATACTTATATTTGCCTGATAGCTATGTATGTTCCTAATGTACTATATGTAGTACCCACGGCTGAAATTTCTGCTTTTGTGATGTAATTTTTTTGATTTTTCAATGTAGATGTTTTTCTAAGCCCTAATAAAGTGCATTACAAAGAAAACTATCCATCTTTATCTTCAGAATAACTTTTAGGCATATCTGGGTTAACTATTGCAAGTGGCGCCCTTGAAAATATTCCGTGTTGTTTGAACTGTCGAGAATAGCTAAAAGGTTAACCCACCCCAATCTCCTACGGCTACGGGTCACTTTGGGCCAACGAATTTCTGTGTGAGATTCGCTGGTAATAGTCGGCAAGTTATCCTATCGATGAGTTGGGTGTCGACGAGTTGTCTGATTCCCGTCTAGCCAACAGCGTATTGTCTGTGCCTTGAAGGATGATGAAGAAGCAAAAAATAGAAGCACGAACAAAACTTGTTCTAAGCGACGTAAAGCATGATCATTTTAGAAGCACGTGGTCAAGCTTTGCTTACTCATCCACCATCGTTTCTTGTCCTACATTATCGTGATTGATCGCCATTAAATTCAGCTACTTACATGCATAGATGATAGAGCAATGCTTAGATTTCATAGATGTACTCTATGTTGCTAACTGCAAAAATTCACTCAGCATGCGTGCTTATCGGACGGTCATTGAGAGGTCTGCGTTGAATACTGAGGGCAGCTTCGGCTCCACAAATCGCATGGCTTTTGTGGTATCTGTGCACCAGATATATATTTAGTCCAATTTACATACCTACAAACTCAGTTTCAGCTCTCTGAATTTGTACTCGTAGCTAGACTGGTAGACACGGACACCCCAACGTAATTCGACCTGCAAATGGCTCTGCTCGGTGTTATTAGGTACAACAAACGAATACTCAAGCCTCGGATCTGCACTAATGATCCTTTTGGTGGTGCATTTACAAAGTGACAAATTCCTTCATCGTCTCGCACACACAAAGTCTCAGCGCTCGCGGAGAATTAGCAATTTCCGAAGACGCCACCATAACCACCAACACAAAACAGGGCTTCAACTCTCTGACGATCACGCGGTAGTAATCCATGCCGCCCTCCCCCCACCCCACTGAACAATGGCGCGCCGGAATTCAGCAAAATGATGCAAGTTTCTTGAATTACAATGCGCCTTTTTAAAATGATCAAGCTGCACTACTGTTGTCTCGTTTTTATCAAGTTTTAAGCAGCTAGTAGCGCGGCATCCTCTTTTCAAAGGCGGACCAGCAGATATTATTAATAGTTTTCCGCGGCGCGAGCATCTTGGAACTTTTTCTTCTTTAGAATTGCTCGCTTTGTTTGCATAGAAACTGCAGAGCTGCAGAAGACGAAATTGCTGCTACAGAATCTGTAGTAGGAGTGGTAAGTCTAGTCGAGTTGTAGCGGAGGGGTATGCTGCTGCTACTGCTTTTGACAATGGCAAATTTTGTACCCCGAAGGCTTCCGCGATGCACTGCCAGTTCATTTTATGTAGATGAGGTTCTGGCATTGATTAAATATGTTTAGTAATTTTATCTGCTCGCGCGGGCGTGGGTTCTATGCGCGGATCATAGGGAACGGTATTATAGGTTATGTAGCTATGATTATGAATTTATGACATGCATATTGAGCGATATGCCTTGCAGGAAATTTTAATGGATTGTCAATGTTTGATGTTGTTGTATGATAAGTGCCTGGTATTATGGATGCGTGATTGGATTGAATCTCGAAAACGTAATTTTCGAAAACAACCACACAGCATAAAGCCAAAGTTTTGCCGTTTAGACATGCTATAGGTAGGTACGTATAGCTGCCATGTAGCAGCCGTGTAATGCAATTTCGGACCCGACGCGTTAAATAATAAATTGGGTGCGAATTAAGGGGGCCCGCGTGCAGGTGTCGGATGTGAGCCATCAGGCCGTCGGACAAATCGAATGAGACGGGTCGTTGTGTATCGGCGCAGCACGCGCTAACTGATGATGTAAAAGGTATACGATAGGTAAAATGAAAACATGCCCCGCCGGTGGTGGTGGTGATGGTGCGACGGTGGATGGCGTGTGTAGGTATAGAAGTAGGAATCTAGGAATCAGGAAGGCTCCGCACGTCCCCAGTCTGTCGAGACCCGAAAAAGCCCGCAGCAAATTCCGCTCACGAACAATTCCTCACTCCTTCCTCGGCGCGGAGCAGGAGGAATCGCACTTCCATTTTCAAGTTTGTTCCTTCGGTGTGTTGTGTTGCCGGCCTGCTTTTTTCTGTTTCTCTTCCCGCAGCGAACCCCTTGAGCGCGTGAACCTCTCCCCCTCCACCTCCCAATACTTATTGTTTGTATATGACCGGGACCCGTATACGCTAATGTTATTATTTTTCAGAGGCGATCCATGAAATCGATTCGTGCCGACGCGATCTGGCAGCACAAATCCAGCCATTCCGCCCACCTTAACGCGTGTATAAATAATCCGGCAGCGGCGAAAGAGTCTGGAAAAACGAGAGGAATTCTCTACACGAGTGAATTCTCTGATGCGCAGATCTAAACCAGCATAAACGGGCGATACAGAGTAACATGGTTTGACGTGCAGAGTTTTGGGGAGGCCTCAGGAGTATAGTCCCGATTATCATATATTTTCTCTCATATTCTCAATAGACGAAGCAGTTAATGTAGGACATAAGCAGTAGTAGACTTTTTCAGCAACACTGAAGGCTGTTTTATTCTTGGATGATTCATCAGCAAGAGGAACTTGCCAAAATGCTTTGCGCAAATCAGTACTAGAAATGTACTTCGCGCATCTCTAAGCATATTTAGCACATAGAATAGTGGTCCTGGTTTTTTGCGGGCCAAAAACTCTGATGACTTCGTTAGCAAGGATGGAACGAAACTTCAGATGGCACAGCGACTTTTTTCTTGGATCTTCTCTTGGTTCTTCCTTATTTCTCTGTACAGAATAAAATTCAACGATAGTCTGGCGCCAACAAAATAATAAAGAGCTTGAGCCACCATCTTCGGCTCTTCCAATAAATGCCGTAAGCCTCCATTCTCTGGTCGAGTCTATCGACCCCTCCTATACAGGGTGATTCAAAAATGGCGCATTTCCTCCCGTGTACGTTGTGAGAGACGTTGAGGGAGCACGGAAAAAATAGTAAAAAAAATTGGCTCATTTATCCTTCGAGTTATGAAGAGGTGAAGTTGAGAATTTAACTTCTTCAGTTTGCATGATTTTAAAGCAAAGCATTGTTACTTGCGAAGAGTCACATGCCGTTAGTAGTTCCCGATTGAAAAATTCTCTTGCAATTGAGATTTGAGTCGTATTTTCAAATTTCAAAATTCATCTTTCACCTCAAAAGTGCCGTGAAAATACATTTGGCAAGTATGTTTGGTTGGTCTGGCAGGTTCTACGGAGTTTCCAGGGTAACAGTACAATAATGCTATTGTGATGTACCTCTATGATCTAAAGGTGCCAGGTAGGTACTAATGCGATGCTGCCAGATTGGATAAATTTGTTTTTGTTAATAACTTGCAAATCGAAGCCGATTAATTTTTTTCATTATTTTTCTCATGCTTCGTTAACGTCCACTATAACGTGCCCGAGAGGAAATGCGCCATTTTTGAATCACCCTGTATAGTTGCAGCGGTACGCTTTTTGATTCTGCATTTTGTGATACTGCAATGAAATTTGGCATATGAAAACTACATAGAATTTCAAGTGATTTGGCCCGCAGCACTCAAAAATTTGTCCATTAGGGGGCGACTGGGGGCACCTCAAAATTTAAAGATGTCTGAATTTTTCCCATGCGCCATTAAGTACCGCCCTATCTACCGTACAGGACCTAAACAACTTTGTTCTTGACCATCAAAACATTTTTCGTCATGTCAATTCCATTCTTCTTATAGAAAAAAAAATTCCTTTGCCTGATCAACAAATTGAAAAATATATTTTTTTTGGACCATCAATAGATTGTTGAGGAGTTTTTGTGCGATCATCGATAAATCTGCATCCCCTTGATTCATTTATGAGAAGAAAACTTTTGCAGTGCTATTTTTCAACAAAGGAGTGACTTCAACTCACCATTATCTTCAACATTACCTTTTTCAATGTTTTACCCCGGTAAGTATGACTATTGTTATACTAATATACAGCTTGAAGTTCTCTTCAACGATGTGGATGATGAAACTGCCTCAGAATCCACCTGGAAGCCGTACATAATAATTTTTCTGCAAGGCCGTCAAATTTGGCATTTTTGATTTTCTAGCGGGAGCGGCCAAAATGTCAATACACACCACTCCGCCCAAGAGCACCGGTTTGCTCTAGCGGAAAACGATATTCACGCCTAACAATTTTGCATTTTGTGATACTGAAATGAGAGTTGGTGCGAAAGTACCACAACCGGTGCTCTTGGGCGGAGTGGTGTGTATTGACATTTTGGCCGCTCCCGGTAAAAAATCAAAAATGCCAAATTTGACGGCCTTGCAGAAAAATTAATATGCACGGCTTCCAGGTGGAATCTGAGGCCGTTTCATCATCAACACTGTTGAAGAAAACTTCAAGCTATATATTAGTACAATAATAATCATATTTTTAGGGATAAAACATTGAAATAGGTAATGTTGAAAATAATGGTAAGTTGAGGTCACCCCTTCGTTAAAGAATAGAACAGCTAAACTTTTGTTTTCATAAATAAATCAAGGGGATGTGGATTCATCGATGATCACACAAAAACGACTCAACAATCTATTTGTGGTCCAAAAAAATATATATTTCTCGACTTGTTGACCAGACAAAGAAATTTTTTTTTTCTGTAAGAAGAATGGAATTGACATGACGAAAAATGTTATGATGGTCAAGAACAAAGCTGTTTAGGTCCTGTACGGTAGATAGGGCGGTACTGAATGGTGCATGGTAAAAACTCTAACATCTTGAAATTTGGAGGGGCTCCCAGTCGCCCCCTAATGGACAAATTTTTGAGTGCTGCGGGTCAAATCACTTGGAATTCTACGTAGTTTGCATATGCCAAATTCCATTGCAGTATCACAAAATGCAGAATCAGGGTCATTTTGCTAGCATACCGCTGCAACTAATATGCTTATTGTAAATCGTCAACAATAGACATGGGACAGGATACTTCTCGGTCTCCTGCTTTGTTAGTACTCACACAATACTTGGTCAACTTCGGAAGCACTGTGCATGCTACTGCAAATTGATACACTTTTCTTTTCCCTGTGTTCCCATTCTGTGACTGATCTATCACCCGAAGTAGTGGAATCTGACTGGCCCATCTGGAGTTGTCGTTTTCCAAATGGCATCCTACTAACCATATTGTCTAATGAATAAGTTTCCTCTTGGGTAGTGGGTTTTTCCTTTTTACATTCTATT
Source organism: Anaspis maculata (assembly GCA_949128115.1). NCBI lineage: Eukaryota > Metazoa > Arthropoda > Insecta > Coleoptera > Scraptiidae > Anaspis > Anaspis maculata. The sequence goes on along the minus strand of CASBRS010000023.1, from coordinate 82,460 downwards.
TCTTCACAGCATCACTGACTTTCGGCATAATTTTTTCAGTGGCCGGCAAAAACCTTATAACCTTGGCGAGGACTCACCAACCAGTGAAGACAATAATGTCCCTTCTTGTCTATACTGCAAATCACTCGAAGGAAACTAACAATATATATAACAACAACTTGCATATTCTCGAATATTTTCACTTTCGCGTACATTACTCCTCGAGACAGTGACAATGTCACATTGAAAATTGCACATGAAGACAGCTAGCTGGCAACAAGTCGTTAACGTGCCATTCGTACCAACGCAACTAATTTTTTCCATAGCTTGCTCTAATGCAGAAAGCCGTGGAATCGATTATTATGTCTTCGAAGTGTTTGACAAAGTTCAGCACAAGCCTTTTCCCGAGAGTGTTGTACTCATCCAGGATTTCCAGAAAGCGCTTCACTAGGAAAATGTTTGACACTCTTTCATTTCGAAAATTTGCATTGGTTGACCAATCATCTGGGGTAAACGATCAAGGCCCATTATTATGAAAACGCCAAGAAAGGCATTTAGCTCTTCCCTTGTACCAAGCTGTTTGTCGCTTTGTCTTGCATAAAGATTTGACTGTTTCAGAATCAACTCCACGAGTGGTTCATTGAACAAGATTCTGAAGAACTCTGAGGCCTTTCTGACTCGATTTGATTCTTATGGGCTCTTGTGGTTCATTGAAGTTGAAAGTAGAAATTTTTAGAGGATTACCGATGTTTTTGCTTCAGGTGAAACCAGGAGCGGTTTCTGCGAGAGGTTCATCCTCTTCGCTGCTCGATTGCTACAATATTCTCGTCTTTAATGGCTGCGGACGACGCCGAAGTTTAGCAGGAGGGATCTTGAGCAGAGCCATCTGTAGCATAGGGGTCCTCTTCTTCGGGTTCTTGTTCTTTCTGTTCAGAATCTTGTTGTAATCCTGAGCCACTTCCTAGAATGGGAGACCAAGCCGGAGATGTTATAGGTAGAGGAGGCTGAAGGAGAAGCCCTTTGTGGTTCTGGCAACGACGTTGCAGTGTTTTCTCTGAGAATTATTGGTGGTTTTGTGAGCGCTTCAAAATCAAGATTCTTGTCTGAAACACGCGCCGAAGAGGACCGGGTCAGAAAAAATTGAACCGGGAAACGTCGAGAAGATGGTTCCAAGGACCTTTTTCTTTTCATCGATTCCATGGATAATTTTCGAATCATACTGGAAGTGACAAATGACGCAGGAGACGCCACGGCGTCGGTGCTTCGCCTTTCTAGCAAGAACATTGAGAAGCTACTTCTTGTTACTGATGAAGTGATGGTGATGAGTTCCGAGACGAAGCAGGACAACTTGACGCCGCCGAATTGACGACGGCCAACTTGACGCGGGACAATCTTCTTGTGCTTTGGAACCCTGCCGGTCTCCATTCTTTCTTGCTGGGTCAATCTGGGCCATGTGTCTATGGTGACGCTGCCAGCCCCGCAATAAGCTCCATTTTGTCTTCTCATGTCGTGGAATCCTAGCGGCCCTCGTTGTGTCTTGCTACGTTTATCAGAACGCAACGGACCCCCCTTGTCTGTATTTGTCGTTTTGGAACCTGATAATCCCCCTCGTGTCTTCATGTGGTGTTGTGTGAGGCCCTGATGAACCCCCTTGTATCTTCTTATGTTTCTAGTCCTATATGGCGCCCTCTTGGGCGCCCCCATCATGCCTTGCTGTGTCAATCAGAGCTTCAATAAGCCTTTATGTGTCATTTTGACGATGAGCCTCCTCATGTTTTCTGTGGTTTTCGGAAAACGCGAGCCCCCTCATGCTCACTTTTTTCATGTTTTGGAGTTCTAGCGACCCATTATGTCTTGCTGTGTCAATCGGAGCCCCCCTTATGTCTTTTAGTACCGTATTGGGCCCCGATGACTTCTTTGTATTTTAATGGCAGTTTCGGAACACTATCGAACTTTTTTGTATCTCTTCTACTTTGGAGCCTTACTGGCCCCATTGTGTCCTTTTGTGTCGTTTCGAGCCCCCAATGAACCCTTTGATGTTTTCTTAAGGTTTACGGAAGTCTAAGCGAACCCGCTGGAGATCTAGAGGCCCTCATTTTGTTCTGCTGTGTACTTCAGAGCCCCAGTGAATCCACTTGTGTCTTTATGTGTCGTTTCGACTACCGATGAGTCTTGTTTTGTCATTTTCTTCGAATGTTTCCTTACTCTGTTCTCACAAAATCCCTGGCGCAAATCGTCTGGCGTCAAGTTGTCCCGGCGTCAAGTTGGTCGAAGCAGGACAGCTTGACGCCGGCCATCCTGACGCGGGACAACTTGACACCAGGGCAACCTAACCCGTGGACAATTTGATGTGTCACTCCAAGCCTTGACTAGCCCCCTTATTGTGTCTTCATGTTGCTTTTGGAACTCTATCGAGCCACAATCCATCTTCTCAGAATTTGTAGATCTTGAGTTCTTCTTTGTCAATTGGAGCCCCGATGAGCCCCCGTGTTTTTTTGTGTCGTTTCGAGCTTCGATGAACCCTCTTGTGTTTACTTGAGGTGTTTGGAGTTCTGAAGAGCCCCCTTATAGCTAAATATGTTTTGGAGCTCAAGCAGCTCTCATTTTGTCTTGCTGTGTTAACTCGAAATTCCAGTGGATCCTTTTGTGTATTTATATGTTGTTTTGAGCCCTGATGGGCCCCCTTGAGTGTTCATGTTGCTTTATGTCTCTATATGGCGTTGTGAGCACCCTTATTCAGAGCCCAATTGGACACTCTTGTGTTTCAAGCCCCTCATGATTTTTCTCACCTCCAGAATATCAGTAAGCCTCCTTGTGCCTTCTTTAATTCTTGAAGCCCTACTGGCCCCCTTGTTTTTTCAATGTCGATTGAAGCTCTGCTGAGTCCCCTCACATTTTTCTGTCGCTTTCGAAGCTTTAGTAAACACATTTGTGCCTTCGTTCAACATTTGGCGCCCTCGTGTGTCCTCAACTTCAAGTACTGTTTGGAGCCCTGATGAGTCTCCCTATGTTTTTTCACGTGTTTGGAATTCCCGTGAGCCCCTTTTGCCTGCTTGTGTAATCCAAAACACTCTTGAGCCCTCTTGTGCTCTCAATGTCTTTTGAAGTCCTGATGAGCCCCCTTGCAATTATCCGTGTCTTAAGGAGCTTTCAAGCAATCGAAAGCACACTTGTGTTTTCGTCTGGTATTCAAACCTCTACTTGGTCCACTTGTGTCCTCATATCCCGAAAAAGCTCTCTTTTGCCTCCATGTGTTGTTCATAGCCCCATTGAACCCCATTGTGTCTTCAATAGTTAATGGTGTTCGAACCTTTGCGCTGAGCTCTCTTGCATTTTTGGCATTTACATTTAGTTAGCACTCTTGTGCCTTTGTTTGGCATTCGAAGGTCTATCGAGCTCCCTTGCGTTTTCCTATTGCTTTCGTAACTTTAGTAAGCACCTTTATGCCTTCATGTAATGCTCGGGGTAGTCGGGGTCCTATAGCTCCAACTGGTGTTAAGTTGTCCCGACGCTTAGTCGGCTATCGGCTACTTTAAAATTTCTGTCGTCAAGTTGTCCTGGCGTCAAGTTGTACCGGCGTCAAGTCGGCCGCTTTAAAATTCCTGGCGTCAAGTTGTCCTGCGTCAAGCTGTCATGTACGCATTCTGAGAATCGATGACGTCTTCTGCATGTGAGTCGCCTCCGATATCTGAGATCTTAGGCCAGTGCAAGTCTATGAGACCTTATGATTATTTAGATAAGCGACCAAAGCGCCACCTGTCGTGAAAAAAACTAAATAAATATTTTGCGGAATTCATCGGTTCAAAGATAATAAATTTTTCAAGAGCTGGATTTTTATACAAAAACAAAACAGCACGTTCGCTGATAATGGAAACATGTTCTTTGATGTTTTATCATCACACAGATCGAAAGAAAACTTTGTTAGATCAAACATGTTTGTCTGGAGCAGAAGCCGTGAACAAAGAGCGTATGTTTAGGCGCTTGATATCGTACGCCCTCCTTAAACTACCGTTCATTAGTAAAGATTTGGAATAGTTTACACCTCCCACAGGCCTCGTCCTCACCTCACTCCTCGCCAGCATTTATGGACTTTCACTTGCGTCCCAGACGTAGGTAGGTGTTCAAGCAACCGGCAGCATTCAATTCGATCCGTACTTAAAGATATTATGACAACTTCGTCGAGCTGCCTCTAGGTGGCGCATTAAACATCTTGTATTGGTAGGCATTTAATATCTACCCCAAGTAGACTGCCGGTGAATTTAACGCTTTGATATTGATACTGATTGAGCCCTGCTTCAGTTGAACTTGCTCTTAACCGCCATAATAGGCGGATTATTGAATAGAAATAGAATCTGTCAGTGACCAGTATCTGCAACAGTTCCCTTCGTATAGACAATAAAAGCCGAGATCCAGCTTCGGAAGCCACCTACTCACAATAATGACGAGAATGATCTTAACTGAACAATACTTGAACCAGTCAGCCACCGTGCTGGCGCAAAGTGCTCTGTAAGCTGGAATTGAGATAATGCCCGGCTGGAAGTTCCGGTAAACTAATGGCAACGACAGGAAACTGAAATATCATCGTAACGTTTCGCATTTTTCACGACCCCGATCCAGGTATCCTGTGCTTACCCTTTATGAAAAGTTCCGGCGCGCGCGAAATTGATCGTTATAAAACCTCCACCCACCCAAAAACTGCCTAGTCATGTACAACAATCTTGGTTCTTCTTTGGGAGAAGAGCGGCAGGGGACGGGTGGAGGTTTTCGCGCTAACCAATCCACTACCTGACGCAATTTCTCCAACGCAGCCATCAAACAATTTAGAAAAGACAACAAAGCCGGATGCTTGCGAAAGCACCAAGTTGGGACCGACTGGTGTGTTCGTCTCTCGTCCCCTTTCCCCCCTGCCCCCTCTAACACGGATTATGACGCCGAAAGCTTCCCGGATCCAATATCGAACTTTCCACAATGGCAATATGGGTATTTCCTATGAAGGTGACTTAGCCGAACGGTTTCATTATTCTGTACATAGATCCCGCTACGCAGGTGGGAGCAGGTAACGCTAACTCTATACCTGCCTAAAGTTTTGTTTATTTTTTTACAGGTCGCTTGGGTTAGAGTAGATACGCAGACGATTTTATCAATCCATCACAACGTCATCACGCAGAATCCAAGGATATCGCTCAGCTACAACGATCACAGGTCGTGGTTCTTGCACATACGGAACGTGCAAGAGGCGGATCGCGGATGGTACATGTGCCAAGTCAACACTGACCCCATGAGAAGTCGGCAAGGATATCTTCAAGTTGTTGGTGAGTTGCAATTGTGATACACAACAAGTTTGACAAGGTAGTAACTATACAATCGTTCTACAGTCGAGATCAAACAATCACACAAATTGTAAACTAAGAATAAAAATATTCTTCATGTCTAAGCTTTACTGCAATATCATTATCACCCATTATTTTCTTTATCACGTGGAACACATATAGGTATGAACTTGAATCAACGGTTTTTGAACGAAAATCAGAGAACTTTGCTTTTAAATAATGAGGCAGGTCGCTGGTATACAAAAACAAACGTAATGATGATAGAACCTCTCCAGTTTATATTAGTGACTCGGTGCTTTTCTCATTAGACTTTGAGTTTTGCCTTTTACACAAGATTCGTGTTTTACTCCCACGTTCCATATACTTGCACCGCTGGGGTTCAAACAGGAGCTCATTCCGATGTTTGCTTTGACCATGCACCACGATTTTTTATTGCTTCACCCTACACTACTTTATTCACGACAAACATGAAAAATCTATTGTGAGCGACACAATACTCTCCTGGTGGTATCTGGCAATTTAGGTAATGATTTTGATCGAAGCTACTCTTAAAAAAGGGGATCTGTTTGAAAAATCGAAGAAAATACACCTACAAAGTTGAGCGAGGATCCTGGAAAGCAGCTTTGCAAATTAACCCACATAAAAGAGCACTGTGGGTTGAAAAAGTCCAAAGGGTCTGCAGAACCTCAACCTTAAAAAATTCGGTTTTGTCCGCAGGACCTGAAATTCAAGAAAATTCGGTTTTATCGGGAATCTTTCTCAGAAACCACCTCTCATACATGTTCACAACGGCGGATAGCCTTTTCAAGTTACGTTAAGAGCATCGTAGTGGTAATGAAGACATGCTACGACCATGAACCAAACACGATCAACACGTTGAGGTGCCAGAGTCTAAAATCAAGGTCTTAACCTGTAGCGCCAAATGATACTCGACTGGTCATCAAAATTTTCTTGCTCCACCGTGCCACGTGTACTCCCGATGGGTCAAATACAGAACAGTTCGATCGACTTTGATTTATCCAAAGTTGTAATGTAACCCACTTGGATGGATGTTGGTGGTCATTGAAAATCCCTACCCTGTGTTGGAACACACAGGAGTTCGGAAAAATTACCGGTATAGTAGAAAAAAGCATTCACTGGCGTCGGTGTTAGGCCTTGTTGCGGAAATAGGCCGACGTTAAATGAACAAAAAAAGAAAAAAAAAAGATCAACTAAACACAACAAGAAATGTTCAAACGCGTCAAACTGTCAGTAAACGCAAAAGTAAAGTGACGTATTCGCCGACAGGCACACATGCGAAGAATACGTCAAATCAACCCCTGCGTATTCCCTGATTAAATGCGGAAAAATCCCTTCCCAAATTATCTAACGAAAGTTGAGTGTGAATGAGTCATGGTGAAATGACAGAGAAGTCACTCTAGTAATGCATTCATCAAGCCAACATAAATTGGTACTCAAACCTTTTTGAATGTTCGTTTAGTTTGCAAATTATTTATGTAACAACAAAAGGGAACTCGCTCGCTTACGCTTTGGTGGGAACTTTGCGCTCAAGATTCAATTTTACGCTTTACAAACAATAACACACTCTTTCGCCAATCCGCATCTCTCTCACAACAGAGAGCAAATTAGTAGAAACATGCGACTCAACTAAATCAAGGTTCCGGGTTCCCACAGAGTAGGTTTTGCGTGTAAAGGCTCAAGGGACCGCTGAAAAGACCTTAACCCAATAGCTTGGTGGTCCCTCTAGAGTTGAGACCGACCTATTACTAACCTGGAACTGCTCCCCCAGTTCTCAACCTTCTTTCTTAATTCCTCAAACAGACATCAGAAAAGGCCCAAAACATGAAACACACAAAAGTCACTAACATTTGAACAGTGCGATCCTGAGCAGCCAGGGAGTATTGGCCCGTACACGGCGCTCAAGGACACGTCAAACATGATAAAATGTAAAAAGCTAGTTCACACACGTGTTGAGGTTCAACAAGGCTCTTTCAGAAGCAGAAACACGACACTTTCGAAGTCGAAGCCAGTCTTCAATCTTCAAGATATCTTTCAGGAACAAGATCAACACCCCTAATCGACAAACTTGAGCAAGAGTTCGGTCTTCGGATTCGCGTTGATCTGGTTGACTCGGTGGCAGTAGTGGACAAAGTTATGGGCAAGCTGCTTCCTTTTGAAACCGGCAGTACACATACGCCCCTAAGCGACAAGATGTGGCCAAGGGTCCAAACGTCATGTTGCTAATTGGAGTTCGTAGTGGCAGCAATGGATTCCTGCTTTCGGTGAGGCTCTCGTTTGGACCAGATGGTGATAAAGTGGAGGACGTTGGTGGCGATGGTCAGTTGTTCTTTTATTTTTCTTCTCTTCTGATGAAGTTGAGTCCGTTGGTGGCGATGGTTCGTTGTCTTTTTGTTTCTTTCGGTTTTTTTTGTTCTTCGATGACAATATTTTGAGGGTGAGTAGCAAGCTGGGGGTCCAATGATGTCAGGTGGAGCGTCTTGATTAGTGAGTTCTCTGGGTTGACTCATTTGTGGATCGGTTGTCGATTTTTCAAGAGTGATCGGCGCCAGAGGTTCAACGGTGTCGGGTAGACGATGTTCCCAGTGGCTTTTCTGGATCAACGACGTTGAATGTGGAAGAGCAGACTGCTTGTTCAGCTATGTTGTTTGTATCTACCTGTTGAACGTGGTAGCCTTAGTGTCTTGGAAATGACACAGACTCGCTTGGGGCGTCAGCACATCATCTTTTCCAACTCAAGTTGTCGCTCATGAGAACAAAACAAAAATCAAAAGTGAAGTGCGACAAAAACATTTGCTCAACATCATCCAAAAATATTCTCATCTTTGGAGTATCCTGGTCACGGCACCACTTTATAATGTAACCAACTTTCCAACGTTTGACTGTGATCGTCGTTACCCCCTACCTCTTCTTACGTTGTCTCCTTTTTTCTTACGTTGTGTCGTTCTCACTCTAGATGAGAACGTGGATTTGGGGATGATGCTGAAATTTCTTGATGAAACGCGAATGAAGGCAAGCAAAATGAACTTTTTATTTGAATCGTTAGCAAAGTATCCTAATAAATCTGTTTTTTTTTTTAACTGGAATTGAAAGTGATAAATAGTCGTAAAAGTACGATCCCTTACAAAATTAATAAAAAAATACGCACGGAAAGTTACAATCTCGAGAATACAGCATGGTACCCGCAGATGGTGGTACATACCAAAATGGACAGATATATACTATATGATACGTGAATAAGATACAGAACTAGCTAATCAACTACTTAGAACTACATAAAGTAAACGGGACCTGCCTTTCTGAAACGATGTTGGTTGCCGGTGAGCAACCGGCTGACTTTTGCCGGAAAGCACTTATGTTTAAAATGGGTCGCGGGCGCCAGAATCTAGTTTTCCTGGTGTCTCCAGAGCTTGACAACGATTCAAGGGGGACCACCACGTCGAGAGGGCGGCGCCGCTGAAACCCAAAGCTAGATCAGAACACACTCGATTCCAAGTCACACTAATCAAAATCAATACAACTAAGGAAGCCGACTGTGATGCACAGGCCCTTCAAGCAAGCAGATTTTACCCGTGGTGAAGTGTTGGCATTTGCCTTTGGGAGGTTAGGACGCTCTTTCAACAAGACAAAAGTGACGTAAATGTCACTTGACAAGCAAACGACAGCTCCATGTCCGGGACTTGGCGCGCTTTTTTAAAAAAGAATATTCATATTCTGTTTTTTGAGTACCAGGGGCAGATTGTCTATTTCTTTCGATGATTGGAAAACGTACCGGGTGTGCCATAAAAAACCGTGCTCTGAATTTGTCCTTCTGAAATTTTTATTCCGCCACCGATTTTATCGTACTTTCCAGCATTGGCTAGCCAATTGAATATGCTATCATTTCCGTATTCCAAAATGGCCGACATATCAAAATTCAAAATGGCAGAAACAATTGAAAATAAGCCTTCTTTTGTTCTCGTTGATCTTCATTGAAAGTTACCAGAAAGTCAAAACCAATAATGTATTATGAAGAAATAGACCTTCCTTGTCAATTCAAGACCACAACCAATAAAATCGGGTCATCTGCTGAGGAGCTATTGCGAGTTGAAGCGAAGCCTACTTTCCATTTTTTTCATTTTCGCATAATTGACCCAAAAGATATCCTGCCCGCCAATCCGTCATACTCTCATTTCTCAACCGATTTGCTCAAATTTGGTTTCAATGGCTAGCCAGTTGGACAGGCTACCTTTTTCATATGACAAAATTACAGACCTGTCAAAATACAAGATGGCAGAAGCAATTGAAAATAAAATTTCTTTTGTCTTCATTGCTTTTTAATAAAATTGAGCAGAAAGTCAAAACCATTATGAAGGAATAGATATCCCTCAATTCAAGACAGCAACCAATCAAATCGGTTCATCTGATGAGGAGCTACGGCCAGTTAAAGCCAAGCCCATTTTCCGTTTTTCTATTCCAACAAGGACGGATAAGGCCCATTTTCAACAGTTTCCGTCATCTTGAATTTTGACATGTTGGTCATTTTCTTATATGGAAGCGGCAGCCTGTCCAATTGGCTAGCCATTGATACCAAATTTGAAAAAATCGGTTGGAATATAAGGATATGACGGGCAGGATTTCTAAATATGAGTCATTTATGCGGGAATAAAGGACCGGTAGACAGGCTTCGCTTCAACTCGCCGTAGCTCCTAAGCAAATGACTCGATTTGATTGGTTGCGGTCTTGGATTGTCAAGGAAGGTGTATTCCTTCATGATAATTATTGGTTTTGACTTTCTGCTAGTTTTTATTGAAAAGCAATAAGGACAGAAAAAATTCTATTTTCATTTGGTTCCGCTATCTTGGGTTTTGATATGTACGTCATTTTCTCATATGAAAAAAATAGCCTGTCCAATTGGCTAGCCATTGATACCAAATTTGAAAAAATCGGTTGAGAAATAAGCAAATGGCGGATTGGCGGGCAGGATACCTAAATTTTGATCAATTATGCGGAAATGAAAAAAACGGAAAGTAGGCTTCGCTTCAACTCACAATAGCTCCTTAGCAGATGACCCGATTTTACTGGTTGTATTCTTGAATTGACAAGAAAGGTCTTCCTTCATAATACATTACTGGTTTTTACTTTTTGGTAACTTTCAATAGAAAGCAACGAGAACAAAAGAAGGCCTATTTTCAATTGTTTTTGCCATCTTGAATTTTAGTATGTCGGCCATTTTGAAATACGGAAATGATAGCTTATTCAATTGGCTAGCCAATGCTGAAAAGTTCGATAAAATCGGTGGCGAAACGAAAATTTTAGAAAGAAAAATTCCGAGCACGGTTTTTCATGGCTCACCCGGTATATTTTGAGAAGTTCTCACCACAGCGCTCCCCTCTTTTGATCAATCCTGGTCACAGCACCACTCTGTGATGGTACCCCCTCTCCCCCTGACATTTTATTTGTTCGGCATGTCTGTGATCGTCTCAACCCTTGGTTGTGCCCGGTTTTGTTCATGAGGGAAACGACCCGAGGGGGAAGAAGGTGGAGTTTCAAGGTGAAATTCAATGAAACACGCTCATTGCACAGAAAGTGAAATTTACTCAAAGCAAAATGAGTGCAAAAACAATTCTTTTATGGTTCTTTTCGCAAAACACCTAACATGTGTGACTGACAGAATGAACAAAGTGACAGCAAAATGGGGAGAATCAACAAAAACAATGTTACAAGAAAACATAAAAATTAATACTATAATAAATTGAAAACAACACAACAAAATTTGTTAAACCGGAGAACCGTCTGCTTATTTGTTGAACTGTCAAGTCAAAAAATGGGAGAGTGACCGATTCGGAAAAAAGCACTTAGTGGAAGAACCCGGCAAACAAACCCCTGAGTTAGGCCCAAAGAGGAGGACTCTCAAATATGTAACAAAATGACATCAACTCACTGATATTTTTGGTATTATTGGCAAGCAAAATTAAGCAAAATTAGTATTAACTCACACAGACACTCAAAATTCAAAAACAGAAGACACATCAGTAGACAGGGCATCCCAAACAAAACACTACAATACAACTACCAGATAATACAAAATGGTGGTGTTGGGTAGGTGCGTATTCCGTGAGCGTTCCGAGGACCCTATAAAAGAACTTTACCCACAAAAGCTGACATGTACCTCTTTACGCGAGTCGCAAATGACTAATTTGCAACCAATCAAACATATCCGCTATGACAGTCCCTGTCTCTTCCCTGACAGGTAACATCAAATCATCTCAAAACAAAGCAAAATCAGATAACATGACACCCCAACAAAAGGTATTGTACAACCTGCTTGGACGGTAAAAACCCAATGACACATGTGCAAGAACAAAACATTGAAAACAGTCAATAAAAGGAGGGCAGAAACCTTGTTGACATGAAAATTATGGCACATCAAGTACGTCAATGACATGTCAAATGAAATCATTGTACAAAACACAGGGACATTATTGGATGATATTACATTCTACAAATGGACTCATAATAATTGCACATGAAAATGGACGAGTAAAAAAGCGCAGGTAATGACGTACAGCTAAAATATGGACATACAGAAATTACAGTCAAGTGAATACATAACAATGAAATGACACAGAATTGATGAATTGGTCATGAAAACATCAAAATAATACGCAAAAAGACAAGTTCATTCGTGTAAAACAGAACACGGCCCGGCGGCAAGACAAAAACTATCGTGCGTGTTTAGAAGAATAGCTCACAAAAAAAAGAATGCGTGAGAAAAACGCACTTTTGAGTGAATTCAGCAGTAAATTGGCAAATCCAATCCAACGGTAATAGAAAAAAACGTCTAGCAAACCCACAAGTAGAAAATGAAAAAATAGTGTAAATCAATGGTATCTAGTTACAAAAACCGTACAGAGAAAACAAACACATGTGGTTGCCCTTGAAGAAGCTGTCGGAGTCTGACTAATTGTTCTTCGCGCGTTCCCCTTAAAACCAGGCAAAAGGCATACAAATTTCCCTTCGCTCTTCACACCGCTCCGACTCCCAGGCCCAGAACACATGTGCACAAATCTGTGTCCATATTCGATAGTTCGAACACTTTCGAAAGGGGAAGTTCTAAAACTATTTCATGGACGGCGCAGCGCTTATAATAATACATTTTAATTATGGTAAAATATGGCAAAACCCCACAGAAAAGTAGACAGGAATGTATTTTAGTTATTCTGTCGCCTAGCTGCAATGAATATCTATATTGTGATATCGACTGTAAAATGAGCGGCACAGCTAAGATGAGCAAAGAACTTGTGTAGTTATGTTTGGATTGTGTGGAGTCAAAGAAACTCAAAGACAAACGTCCTCAAGTTGGCATAGTGTTAGCCTGACTGTGCGAATAGAAGACTTACGTCCCCACAAAAAAGGCAATCGGACGCCAAATTGAGGACGCCTGTTTTTGAGCTTAGTATTGTATACGTGTTGAAGTTTTTGCAAGTTTGAATAATATATCAAAAAATGATCACTTACTCTTCCAGTGCCTCCGAGTATAATCGACAAAGAAACCAGCTCAGACATGGTGGTGCTGGAGTCGACCAACGTCAGCTTGACCTGCAAAGCGACAGGTTACCCGGAACCGTACGTCATGTGGCGCAGGGAGGACGGCGAAGACATCCGATACAATGGGGAGAACGGTAATTGCATATTTATGAATTTTTATTACCGCTCGTATCTTGACGGATAAATTTCACCTTTACGGTCGCTGTTTGTGTGTGTCTGTGTGCGTGGCCGTAGTGGCTGTGGCATATGGGCATACAGGGACCAACTCGAGCAGAGGCGACTCGTGAACGCTCCTTTCGAAGCCGGAGAGAGCTTAACTACGCGTCGTAAACTTGTCTCCTAATGGGAGAACCGCCGTGCTTTTCGCGTCTTTGTTCTTCGCTAACGAACTCGACGCGCGCGCGAACAAAGTTTCCAGGAAATGCCTCCGGTTCACCGTTATTTTCCTACTAGCATCTTTTGACTTTTAGCTGAGCAGCTAGCAGCAGCAGTGGCATTCGTTTTGAAGTTTTTGCATGACGATGTGTGCAAAACCCGACGTGCCGCCGCCTCTGGGTTCCGGGGGAGGCATAAGGGAAAACGCCGTGGAATTGGATATCATAAGACTTTCACCACCCCGGTTTTATACGTATGAATGGCCTCGCGCGTCCCAGCCAATACCGGGCCTTGATAAAATCGTTACACAAAACGCACACAAAGAGAAAACGTCACAATAACCCGGTGGTTTGCGTAAATTACGACCGGGAATGGGCCAATTTCCAATGTGTGTGTGTGTGTGTGTGTCGGGTAAGCTGCGTCTCAAGCCGGCATCTTTCGTATATACGTATAAAATATCTAAGGCCTTTTAGGCATAAGCCGTATGCCAGTAAAATTTAATGCAGATTATTCGTTATTCACACTCGTCTACTATTCGAAATGTCTTTCGCATTCGTCCTATACTCGTAGGTATCTGTAAATATCTCTGGGTCTCATTGAAGACGTTGAGCACATTGTTTTTGACCTTGATTTTGACCATCACAATGATCTTCACAAGGTTAGATGTTAACCATTGTACAACAATATCACCCACCAGTTCAGCTTCTTTAGCAATCTTGTCGTGTTCAAATAAATAGCTCTAGCAGGAACCAGAAAATAATATCAAGGAGCTAGCGAGTAGTTTACGGGTAGTTTATTTTAGTTGAAAAGTGTGCTGGAAATTCCACGAGAGTAATATTAGTTAACCACTCGACGTGAGCTTATATTGGATGACCCACTCCGTACCTCAATGCTACGAGAGCCGTGTACAATAATTTTATTACGGGACTTTTGCTCATTAGAGCAAAGATCTTGGTGGCTCTGGTAACAGCAAGTTATGGAGTTATAGGTGCTTAGACCACCGACGTAATTATTAGGTCAAGGTCAGTCCGAGTAGATCTATATCCTCCATTCATCTGTGCGTTCTCGTGTGAACATCTCTTTCGATTAAATTTTTTTCGTCTCCTCTTCTGTTATTCTGTTTCCTTCACCAGTTTATTAGGCTTTTATGGCTAGGCATTCGAAATGCGAGAGCACTAGTCATATAGCCCAGGTACTATCGAGTTTCAGCATGAACTAATTTATGGTCGGCCAAATTTTTCATAAAACGACAATAAAGAGTGTCTGCTATAACATACCAAAAGTCCCCTAAGATCCCGTGTCGGCGTCCCCCTTTTTGGGGCGTTTTTCTGAAATATGACAGTTACGTTATAAGTATAACACACAGACATTGGGACGCATGCTTGTCACCCGGAATAGCTCAGTGGCAAAGGCTTTGATTTCCGAACGATGGATCGCTGGTTTGAATCTCGTTCAAGACACAATTTTTTTTCGTGGAAGTGATTTTTTCCCTCTCCTAAAAATTATCCAAGGGATGAGAGTGCTTAATCTGAAGCATTTTCGGCTTTTTTCTCGAGAAAATAGATCTACTTATACGAGTTCTGGACACATAATAAACAATAAACTGTGATGCCATCATGGCTTTTTCATCACATTTTTCAACTCATAAAATGTAGTTACCTGTCCATTGCGAAATTGTATTTAGGTATTTTCAATAATAATGCTGGACGAGCATTTCCACTTGTCCTCTAGCTTGTTATACTGTCCCATTTCTTTGAACCACTTCACACAAGGTGGATTTCCTGGGACATTAAATAGAAGCATGGTCACGCAGAAAAGATCTTATAGGTCGCAGTGCAGAAAGGATCCTCCGAGACCAAACAACCACCTCTAATCCATAATCTACAATCTGAACCACTTCCTTTATTTATATACGGGTCATTCAAAAAAGATGTCCACACCCATTTTTCTCAATATCCGTTAAAGCTAGCGAGTTGCGGTGAAGACCGTTGGATTCAGCTGGTTTTTCTGATCAAATTTGATATGTCAACAAAACTACTTCACCAAAACTCTGAGTACGGAGGCACCTCAAAATTTTTGGCGAACGAACGAACGAAGACGAGTATGACTTCTTCAATTAATTCTTGTTATTTAACCTATGGGCACAAAAATGTTTCTACAAAGTTTATTTTTGGTTCAAAACTGGCTTTTATTTTTTTAGGCTTTCCTTTCGCAAGGTCTATTTTTGTTACTCTTCTTTAATCATTATTGTACATTTCGGATATCGCGAAAATAGAATATTTTGCACATTTGTACTCGAACGGGTGCCCTTTAGCAACACCCTAACGATAACCCGACAGTTTGGAATCACCTGTATTTTAAATTGATAATGATAATTGATAATTGATTGACAAGGACAAGTAGCCCAGGTACTATCGTGTTTCAGCATGAACTAATTTATGGTCGGCCAAATTACTCATAAAACGACAGTAAAGAGTGTCTGCTATAACATACCAAAAG
This sequence comes from Anaspis maculata, assembly GCA_949128115.1. Lineage (NCBI taxonomy): Eukaryota > Metazoa > Arthropoda > Insecta > Coleoptera > Scraptiidae > Anaspis > Anaspis maculata. Next base: position 66,729 of record CASBRS010000023.1, on the reverse strand, counting down.
TCCCCTAAGATCCCGTGTCGGCGTCTCCCTTTTTGGGGCGTTTTTCTGAAATGACAGTTACGTTATAAGTATAACACACAGATATTGGGACGAGCGCCTGTCACCCGGAATAGCTCAGTGGCAAAGGCTCTGCTTTCCGATTGATGGATCGCTAGTTCGATCCTCCTTCGAGACACTTTTTTTTTTTTTCGTGAAAGTGATTTTTTGCTTCTCCCAAAAATTATTCAAGGGATGAGAGTGCCTATTTTGAAGCATTTTCGATTTTTTTCTCAAGAAAATGAATCTATTAATACGAGTTCTGGACACACAAACTAGAGGACAAGTGGATATGCTCGTCCAGCATTATTATTGAAAATACCTAAATACAATTTCGCAATCGCAGGTAACTGCATTTTATGAGTTGAAAAATGTGATGAAAAAGCCATGATGACATCACCGAGGGCATCACAGCTTATTGTTTATTATGTGTCCAGAACTCGTATTAATAGATTCATTTTCTTGAGAATAAAGTCGAAAATGCTTCAAAATAGGCACTCTCATCCCTTGGTTAATTTTTAGGAGAAGGAAAAAATCACTTTCAAGAAAAAAAAAAGTGTCTCAAAGGAGAATCGAACTAGCGATCCATCAATCGGAAAGCAGAGCCTTTGCCACTGAGCTATTCCGGGTGACAGGCGCCCGTCCCAATATCTGTGTGTTATACTTAGATAACGTAACTGTCATATTTCAGAAAAAACGCCCCAAAAAGGGGGACGCCGACACGGGATCTTAGGGGACTTTTGGTATGTTATAGCAGACACTCTTTACTGTCGTTTTATGAAAAATTTGACCGACCATAAATTAGTTCACGCTTCGACTTGAATAGCACCTAAAATACCTGGACTAAAGTGGAAATGCTCGTCCAGCATTATTATTGCAAATACCTAAATACAATTTCGCAATGGACAGGTAACTACATTTTATGAGCTGAAAAATGTGACGAAAAAGCCATGATGGCATTACAGCTTATTGTTTATTATGTGTCCAGAACTCGTATTAATAGATTTATTTTCTCGAGAAAAAAGTCGAAAATGCTTCAGAATAAGCACTCTCATCCCTTAGATAATTTTTAGGAGAAGGAAAAAACCACTTCCACGAAAAAAAAATTGTGTCTTGAACGAGATTGAAACCAGCGATCCATCAATCGGAAATCAAAGCCTTTGCCACTGAGCTATTCCGGGTGACAGCTGCGCGTCCCAATATCTGTGTGTTATACTTATAACGTAACTGTCATATTTCAGAAAAAACGCCCCAAAAAGGGGGATGCCGACACGGGATCTTAAGGGACTTTTAGTGTGTTATAGCAGACACTCTTTACTGTCGTTTTATGAAAAATTTGGCCGACCATAAATTAGTTCACGGTTTGACTTGAATAGCACCTAAAATACCTGGGCTAATAATGAAACAGAGTATCTATATTCCTTTTTTGTGAAAGGAGGCCCCTTAAGTCAAGAAGCAATACCGGTGAGGCCGTGTGATCAAAAAGCAGCCAGTTTTTTTTTTGTGGACTCATAGTTACCAGGTCATCAGCGTCCTCTATTTCGATAATGTAATCAGTTTTCCTTTACTCCATTAGGTCTTTTTCTATCAACGAATTCGCGTCTGCCTTGTGGTTATAGCATAAATCTGTTGTAATAGGCTTTCTTTCTTTTCTGGCGTCGTTAACTCTGGTTTTTTGAAGACGGGGCCGAAAAGCCTTGGTCTTGGTTACGAACGACGAGTCACTCCGTCCAACAGGGTTTTTTATTCGCGTATATGTTATCGTACGTTCCTGAAATGGGGTTTCCTATACGCGGTCCGTGGAATTGAAATGAGCTTCCAAGTGATCAACAATCAGCTGCTAATTAATGATCGAGTCAGTTTGCTCACTTCAACCTCAACCACCAAGCCAATGATAAAAGACGGAAGTGTTGACGGTAGTGCCCTCTTTCACCGGAATTGTTGTGCTTCCAAGCCAAGGAGAATTATTGTCCAGGTGCATCACCAGCATCCTCGGCAGCATCCCTCAGTGAACACCTGCTGATCAGCATTGGAGTCCTTGAGCAGTGAAGGTCCTCCAGGCTTGAAGTCAAGCAAAGCAATCCTCATCGTGGGCTCGACTTGAGCGCATCAATAGTTCTAGAATTTATAATCTATTAGCTAACATCTGATTATTCATGCTTGCCATCGGGCTGCTATTCAAAGAAATTATCGTTATCTAAGGCCAATCAAAGTAGGGTTCAATTCTGCAATTTCGTTGTAAAAAGAATAGTAGTGAAAGTCCTAGCTACCCTTATTTTCAGTAGTGCACTCAATTCATAACAAAAGTAGTTATTTAGTCCACTCCGTGCAACAACCGCATTCAAACTTAAATACTGTGCGGAGGGAACATACTAGTGAACGAGAAAAAGTGAATTTTACAAATCCTGTAATTTACACACAGAAAATAAATGAACTGGGATCACAATCACAATAACGCCCGCTGGGCCAGATACAAGATGAGAGAAGTGGAACTCCAAGCCTCTAAACACAAACAGTACTGGCAAAGGGCCGCTTGGAAACTAAACTGGAAAGAGTTGAAGACTCTCCCAAGTGAAGACGAGGCATAAGGCTACCGTAAGATACAATTACGTAAGATAACAATTAAATTTAACACGCAACGTGCCGGATCTACATAGCTTCTAGCTTTCTCGCAAGTAGGAGGAAAATGGAAAAGGACTTCCCTGTGGCCGACGTGCGTTGCCGAAGTCCTGGCGTCTCTCCATTCCTGCCGCATCCACCAGACCACCGGACCTCCGACGGATGTTCCTGGCGTCGGCTTGTGATTGCCGGAAGTTCTGCTAGCTCAGCCGGGAAGTTGTCGGTAATTCAAAATTACAGGGCGCCCAGGCCTGACGTAGCTTGGGCCGACGCGTGGTGATGTTGGCTTGCGGAACTATTCAACCGTCGGGGCCGAGGACCTGGGGGGAGGGGCAGAGAACAGAAACGGATCAGCATACACAACGCGTGGCAAAATGGAGGATAAATAACACTGACGGTATTCATGGCGTCTATTCAGCACATTTCAGTAACGAGGCTAGACAATTATACATCAATTAAACACCAGAACAAGCAAAAATGCGGTCGCGTGTCAGCTCCGGTCCTTCTAGGTTATGGCGTTTGACAGTCCATCAACCGGACGTTTGGTGACGTCGCGAATCTCGCTCTTATTGACTCGAGCATTCACCAGCTTTCTGAATTCTCGCCGAGGCGGGAAGTTTGGCCCATCGATGCATAATAGAACCACTCAACTTTGATTCGGTAGCCGACTATGCAAGTGGCGGCGTAATTTCGGCAGCGAGCACGGCTGGCGGTGGAAACTCCCGCGGCGCACCAGGGGTATTTGATACAAAAAGCTGGCTAAAAATGTTTAAAAAAATTGAAGTCCATAGTACTCTTACTATAGCATAATCGAGGAGAATGTCGATATATTTTGTACAAAAATTTAATGTGTGTTTAGTCGTTTGTACATCTCTGTTGTATTTTGTATTATATCTCTTCAATTTTTATTTTTCATCCTGTTAATGGTTTTATCTGTTGGATGTTTTCTTGCTGGAAAATCAAATAAATAAATAAATAAATAAATAAAATAAATAACGTATCTAACATTATTTCCTTGTCGTGGAATATTTAATGCATTATAAAACAGTTATATCTGATGTCTTTACAATTTTTCATTGCATTAGGTTGATCTGAAGTAAGTCAATTTTTGCTACGTTATTTTCGTTCTCGCTGAACAACAAAAAAGACCATATTTGCGTGCTTGCTGACAGGTGCTTAACGGGCGTAGTGGACATTTTTTGAAATGGGTATTGAGAATTGAGGTAAGCACTTGATTTTAAAAGGAAAATTATGTCTTTGAGATTATTATTTGTACTAAGTATGAGCCGCTTAAGTGATGGTCTCCAAAAAACACTAGTTCATGAATTTTGTTCGAGAAAAGTATCATTCATATAAGTTGAAAGTAGGGCAAGGTAGGGCACCAATTTTAGAGTCACAATATAATAGCGTTCCATGACTAGACTTTGATGAAAAAAAACTTCCGCCTCTTTCCGCCATTTTGTTTTTTGATTTTTTGCACCTTGCCGTACGCGAGAAGGATACCCCCGTAAAAAACTTTCCTTCCATGGTAATTCCAAAATGAAAAAACTTTTCTTGAACAATTTTTTTCGTAGTTTCTGAATATGTCAAGTACAATTTTCTATTCAGTGCCATATACAGGGTGTCGCAGTTTTTCTGATTTTTTTTTTGAACACCCTGTATTTCATCACTACAATCGATGCACATTGTTATTCTGATTACAAAAATGTATGACACTTCAAAAAAAATTTGTGGAAAAAATTGAAAAATTTACAATCACATCTCAAAAAACATTTTTTTCTGATGGATTCATTTTATAATGATTCAGATATGTCCCGGATATTTTATTTAGTCATTCCATGTCATTACATGTCATTAAAAAGTGAAACAAAATATTCTGGACATATCTGAATTTTGAAATGAATTCATCATTCTCAAAAACAATACTTTTTGAAACGCCATTGTGAATTATTCAAATTTTGCTCGGTAAATGTTAGAAGTGTCAGGCATTTTTGTAATCAGGATAATAATGTGCATAGATTATGGTGATAAAACATATGGGGTGTTTTGAAAAAATGCAAAAATATTGCAACACTCTGTATGTAACACGAAATGGAAAATTATATTTGACATATTCAGAAACTACTGAAAAAATTGTTCCAGGATAGTTTCTTCTTTTTAATTATCACGAAGAGAAAGTTTTTTACATTCATTTGTCTCGCGTGAACACTCTGTACTTATTGTGTGAATCGACCAAAATTGTAGAATTTATATTCTATGATCTTTTTTCCAGATTTTGCGGAATATTTCAAAGAAATGTCCAGGGCAGAGCTCTTTGGCTACGTCAAAGAGTATTATCTTATGATTAATCGCCGAAATTGATTGAATTGAATTTTCGTTGAAAATCAACGGCGAGTTGAAAAACTTGTTTTGATCATTTAGATAAAATTTGTAATATGTATTCGTGTTTTTTTTTTAATCCATTGTCACAAATTTGTAGTCAAAATCAAAGTCTGCATCAATTGTGAAAATATTTTACAGGGTGTTTCAAAAAGTTGACAGAAAATTGCGACACCCGGTATATGATGACAGTTGAATAATTATGGCCAACATATTTGGATTCCACGGAAAAAATTGTCTAGGAATGGTTTTTGGTTTTCTAAAGTGCTGCTACGAGGAAACTTCAAGCAAAGGGGTGACATTCTTAGGTGAAACTTGAACACCCTGTATCCACGCCAGAATAAAAATTGAAAATGTTACTTAAAATATGTTGAAATACCTCTAACCATAAATTCTTAGCCACTTTTGGTCAAATTCAGTCATCAAAATATTTTTGGCCAGCTTTTTATATCATATACAGGATGTCCCAGCTAAAACGATCCAGCGCGATTTTCTCAGGAAATATCAAGGCAACAAAAATTGTTCTGCAAATGGGGAAAAGCCTGACCTTTTAGCTTTCTTTTGAGGAGGCGTCGATGCTTGTAGGTGCTCTAGTTTCCAAGAAAATGCAATTTTAATCAGGCGAGTTACAAGAATTCAAAAATTCATGATCGACTTATCAAAATACTTCAGGTGAAAAAAAAATCCTCTCTCTCTAGGCCTTCCATTGATGTGTCGCCGATGTCTGTACCTGGCCCAGTAAGCCAGATATTCTGCCTCACAGTCCAGCAAAACACAATAATCAGAATCATGACGTCACCGATCACACACTTGTTGACTAACACTAGTGTTACTAGGGCTTTTTCACTTACCATACCTGAATTCACCATAGCAATGAATACTGGCTGATGTTAAAATCAACAAGTGTGTGGTCGGTGACGTCATGATTCTGATTATTGTGTTCTGCTGGAATGTGAAGCAGAATACCTGGCTTACTGGGCCAGGTACAGACATCGGCGACACATCAATGGAAAGCCTAGAGAAAGGGGATTTTTTTCACCTGAAGTATTTTGTTTAGTCGATCATGAGTTTTCGATCGATCGAATTCTTGTGACTCGCCCGATTAAAATTGCATTGTCTTGGAAACTAGAGCACCTACAAGCATCGGCGCCACCTCAAAAGAAAGCTAAAAGGTCAGGCTTCCCCCCAATTGCAAAACAATTTTTGTTGCCTTGATATTTTCCGAGAAAATTGCGCTGGATTGTTTTAGCTGGGACATCCTGTACCCCTATGTGCGGCGGTGGATCGTGTAAAATAGCTATAGCCGGCAGCGGTGGAAACTCCAGCGGCGGTGGAACGTAGAAAATAGCGACGGAAAATGGGCAATTGCGCCGGAAAAGGGCCCCTAAGGACAAATTCACCATGATTTGCCATTCCTCAGCGCAAGCAATGCCTTATTTACCTGTAGGAGATGAGCCAAGGCGGCCGGCGGCGGTTTTCTACTCGTGCAGCATGGTCGGTACAAATTGGGCGTCAGAAAAGAACGAGTTTTCCGCTCGCAACGATTTATATAGCTTGCGCTTATCGCCGAAAAACTTCACCAAAAAAAAAAACACGAGCCCGCACGTCACACGTGAACAGGTGGTGGCAACACCAAAATTCCTAGATCTCACCAATAGTAACCAGGAACTGGCACACGCGCAACTGATGTTGTGCATTGAAGCGAACCACCATTACCGCATTTTTATAGCTATAGTATCAATTGAAACAAATGAAACAAAGCTCTTTGACTACCACAACATCAGACGGTCGAACCGAAACTGCACAGACACGTGTTTCGCCTCTATTGGGGGCTCATCAGTGCGCAGGCATTCAGCTCAACCATCCGATGCTGTGGCAGTCAGAGAACTCATGGTAATATACACCGGAGAGGACTGCTAATATGTGAGTCCTCCATAATATCAAATATTCTGGCAAGGCGGCTAGGAAATGCGAAATCAGCTGGACGTCCAACATCAAATAATTGCAGAAAATGGAAGTCCTTGAATAGCTACCATGTCAGCCTTCTAGAATCGGGGACGATCCGTTGCTTAGAAAGTCCATAGCTTAGAATGTTCGTAGCTTAGAAAGTTCTTAGCTTAGAGTGGTCCATAGTTTAGAAAGCTCACAGCTTAGAATGGTTCGTAGCTTAGAATGTTCACTGCTTAGAAAGTTCATAGCTTAGAAAATGCATAGGTTAGAATGTTCTTAGCTTAGAAGGTTCTTAGCTTAGAATGGTCCATAGCTTAGAATGGGTCGCAGCTTGGGAAATTCGCACCTCAGATTAGTTCGTAGCTTAAAATGTTGACTGCGTGGATATGTCTGTTTAGAAAGATCATATCTTCGAATGATCCGTAGCTAAAAAGTTCATAGCTTAGAATCCGATGGAAACTTGCGCGCACAGAGTGGGTATACTAGAAATTGAAATTCTCAAAAGTTCTCAGCAATTTGGCACACCGAGCTGTGTACATGGATGTCGTCAGGTTCAGTAGTTTTTTTTTTTGTAGACCCGCAATCGGAATACCTAGCAATGAGATTGTTTACTTTCTCAATAATTTTGCACACCAATCTGTCTAGATGAAACGTCATCTTCAGTAGTCTGGGCGCTATGGACATTTTAAGCTACGAACCATTCTAAGCTAAGAACCTTCTAAGCTAAGAACATTCTTACCTATGAATTTTCTAAACTATGAACTTTCTAAGCTATGGACATTCTAAGCTACGAGCCATTCTAAGCTGTGAGCTTTCTAAGCTACGGACCATTCTAAGCTAAGAACTTTCTAAGTCACGAACATTCTAAGCTATAGACTTTCTAAGCTACGGACCATTCTAAGCTAAGGATTTTCTAAGCTATGGACATTCTAAGCTATGGACTTTCTAAGCTACGTACTAGGCCCTTCGAATCCATGGCATTGTACGGTCTTAGCAGTCCAGTTTTAGTACCTGTCCATGGTTGGGTTGGTGTCCATTAATTTAGAAGACGGATCTCATCTCGGATCCCATATACCTATTTATTTTTCAACAGATCGTCGGTAATCCTCGTGAAACCCCACGAGTTCTGTGGACATAAGAAGATAATCCTTATCATTACTGCAGGATTTGTTCCCCCTCTTTTAGTCGTTCAAGAGAACTATTCCTAGTAAATTACGTTTTCCTTTTCCAGTTTTTCCTTTATGTCAGCAAGTTAAAGATCTTTTATTGAATCAGCGTTTTTTTTCTCCTTTTTCCCAGACTCAAGAAGCGGACGTTCATCTGGAAAATTACGTTCATTATCCAGTCCCGTGAATTAAAAACTCACGTCTTGTGTCACCGAGAATCGCGCGCAAACTCAATTATGATAATAACTCGGAATTAATTTCTCGGAGCATCTGCATAAATTGTGTCACTACTAACAACTCTGGCGGCGGCTCCGGCGTTGTGGCGGCGGAACGGAATGGAGAGCACAACCGTGAGAAACACGGTGCGAGAGAAAGACCGACACAAAAGAGAAACCCCGTCCGAGAGTCGCGAGCGAGAGATGATATCTCTCCCGTCGCTCGAATTTAAGAAGAATAAAGAAAATGCCTGTCGCGCCGTGTCGGGGATGTTAATTGACTGCAAATAACATCATCCCCGTCCCGGAGTTCCGGAGTTATCCTTTTTTCTCCCCCCCGGCGCCCCCGCCGACGACGACGTCCGACCGTGTCAGCCTGTTGAAGTAAAGCAGTGCACGCGGTGGAAAAATTTGTGAGGATTAAAAATTGCTTAAGCGGGATAACGTTTTAAATTGGACGGATATTTGCCTGGGCGTGTAATCGTCATTGTAGGGGAATTAAAATTTTGAACAAGGGATTTAGCGACTCTGCGCAGAGCTGCATTTAGGTGGATATACGCAAAATGTGGGCACGCTTTGCTGCTGCTGCTGCTGGCTTAAAACTTGCGAAGTTTCAATGCAACTTCCAGGAATTAGTAGAGACGTAACCGTAACCGGCGCTCAGTTTCGAAATTAAATGAACAAGAAAACGTTATTCCCCTGCGCGCCGGAAAATTCTCTGATTAAACTTGCCCTAGCATACATGGATAAATTTCTCGACCTTTGTTTCTCCGTTAACGCCGCACATTAAAATCGCAAAGGAGGAACAAAAGAACGAACTGCAAGCTTTTTGTCTGGGTTTATATAAACTGCATGTTTCAAGCAAGAGATAAACCGAGCTGATAGTGGTGGCGAATGCCATCGCGCGGCCGGCACTGAACCTCCTCGCCTTCGCGAGCAAAAACTCCCGTGCATGAAATTCTGTTTGTTCCAGTCAATGTGGTGGATGGGGAGATACTGTTCATAACGAAAGTTAGCCGCCTCCACATGGCGGCGTATTTGTGCATCGCATCGAACGGAGTTCCCCCGTCCATAAGCAAGAGGGTTCAGCTGAAAGTACAATGTAAGTTCTTTGTGCGTTGTTGGTGTGTGTTCATTGTTCGCTAATGTTCTCCACTCTCTGGAGAGTCTATGTGTGTTGATTTATAACCTCGAGTGTTCCGCACATACACCGCTCATATTTCATCATTTTCTCATATGTGTGTGTTCGTTCCTGGTTTGCAGTTCCTCCGATGCTATCGATTCCCAACCAATTGGAGGGGGCCTATATCGGTCAGGACGTCACTCTGGAGTGCCGCACCGAAGCCTTTCCGACGTCCATAAACTACTGGACGACGGAGCGAGGCGACATGATCATCTCAGGTAGTAGTACTTGTCCACCAATTTTTCTCGAGTCACCAATTATATTAAATTCCATCCCAACTCCGCCATGCACAAAACCTATCTATCAACTGTTACTTTGGACCAACATCATCGTAGGGTCATTGAGAGCTGTATCGGGGTGCCGAGTTTTCAGAGTACGAAGAGCCGAGCCTCTTATGAGGGAGTGTTATCAAGGTGTAACTTATAAGTCGCTAAGGAGGATAAAAAAGGAATGAAAATCGAAACAAAAAGCGAAAGGATATGCCCGTCAACACAAGGAGTAAAATATGTAACTTTGATAACTTGCTCCTATTCGCTCATGGAGAATGGACTTCGCTAAACAAAGGGCCAATCGCCCTGGACCAGATCCTGTCTCTCTTGGTAGTCCGGACGCTGAGCGCCATATTTGAGTCCAACCTTGCAAATCGTGATGCCGGGATGCCCGAGGGGGTAATCACTCGCAAAAGGGGTGTCCCAACTGTGCAATATTGCACACTATTGCACGATATTGCACACTATTGCACGATATTGCACACTATTGCACGATATTGCACACTATTGCACGATATTGCACACTATTGCACGATATTGCACACTATTACACACTATTGCATACTATTGCACGATATTGCACACTATTACACACTTTGCACATATAACACGCATTCTTATTGATTACACAAATTATAAACTTACTATTACACATGGTATTGTAGGTAGCTAGGTAGGTAGGTGGGTACATTCGAGGTACAATCGGTACCTACAATCGCGTGAAGGGCTAGATTGCTTCAAGAACTTTAAAAGTGACTTTACGGCTGAAACAACATCTCATTAAATATCTACCAACTTGAAACAAATTAGAAACTGTCTTATTTCCCGGACACATATGGAATCAAACTTGGCCTGAAGTTTGGCCACCCATTATGTATTTAGCTATTTTGCTCAAAATTGAAATCAAGCATATTAAAGCAAAGATCGATGTGTGTATGGGAAAAAAAAATAAAATAGGAGAATATGCCGAGGAATATGCCCTCACGGGCTCAGTAACAAATTTTCATTCGGGTGAACTCGCATCAAGTGAGTGATGCATGAAAACAAACGTGTACTATACAGGGTGTTTCACTTTTTTGTCAATATTTCAGGAGATGGTAGAGAGCATCGAAAAATAAATATTATCGCCAAAAGAAAGACAGGAAAACATAAATACAGTAGAAGCTCGATAACGTGAACCTCGACGTGAACAGTAGGATATGTGAACATTAATACTCGTTAACGTGAACAGCGATACACTCGATAACATGCCAATGGTCATGCTCATTAACATGTCAATGGTTCATTCATCCATTTAACTTGAGAAACTTATCTTTTTCTCATTTTTTTCACAGAATACCGTTAATTAAGGCTATCAATTATTGCATACTAGCAAGTGAGAAGAGAAGAGACACTTCATAGCATCTATACATATTCAACTATACAATGATACATTACAATTACCATTTCTACTAGTAATCTATTTGGGCGACAATCAGCAAAATTTTACTCCTGTTCTGTGGTTCATTCGAGTTAAATGTTTCCAATTCCTCAAACAAACTATCAATCACTCGAAAAGTAGACCCGATATTATCTTGGTGAAAATCTCTCGACTTTGACAATTATTTTTGGGTTGAAACGATTCAATGAGAAAACACTAAGCACTTGTTTTTGATTGAAATGCTGTGTAAAATGCCGAATAAAAAAAAACAGAAGTTGTTAATGCTCTACCGCATCTCCTGAAATATCAACAGAAAGTGTGTAACGCCCTGCATACAGGTGTTTCAATGGAAACAAGCCACCCTGAACAAATTTTTTGCCAGGCGAAATTTTTTTATCTTCACCCACACCCACACGAACTTCAGAATTTCAAATGACACTACCTACTTTGCGATACCGATACATCAAATTATCAAAAATTTTAATCTCTTTCTGGAAAAATATTTCAAAGTTTTTTACCCCACCCCCTTTTTTTCTAAAATTCTCTGAATGTCCAATTTGATATCCTTGACTTTTCAATTCTCTTCAATGGTGTCAACGTCATCCTGCACAGCATCAAAGGAAAACATTTTCGGTGAAAAAGTGCCACCCAAATTCACCCCTTTCGCTCCCTCCCACCCCACTTGGGGACACTACCTATTTACCGAGCTATTCACTTTGTGATATATCAAATTTAAAGAGAATTAAATTATCTTTCCAAAAAAATATTTTCAAAAACTCCCTTTCCTTTCTAAAATACTCTGATGTCCAATTTAATGGAGGAAAAGTTAAAAATATAGAAAAAATGTTTCCCGTAAATAGGGGTCGAGTGATACATCATTTGAAAAGCCTTCCGAGTTCTTTTTTTAACAAAACAATGCTCTCCGGCTAATACATCATCAGACGATCAGACCACAACTGCACAGACACGTGTTTCGCCCCTATTGGGAGCTCACCAGTGCGTAAGCTTCCAGTTCGACCATCCGGTGCTGTGGCAGTCAGAGATCCTTGCAATGTACACAGTGGGGGCTCCTCTAATATGTAAGCCTCTCAAGCGGCGCCATCTATCAAAGGCATTCCGCGATGCTATATTCCAAAAGCATCAGACAGGCAACGAATATGATACGAAATTTCACGCAAAGCCAAACCGTCGCCAGGAGCATCGATGGTAAAGTGTACAATGTAAATGCAACATACATAGGTATACTCGAGCCGAGTTGAGCTGAACGAGCTAGGAGGCTGCGACGGTTTGGCTTGACGTGGAATTTCGTATTATATTCCTTGCCTGCCTGATGCCAAAGATTCCTGGTGCTTTTGGAATATAGCATCGCGGAATGCCTTTGATAGATGGCGCCGCTTGAGAGACTTACATATTATGAGTCCCCCACTGTGTGCATTACAAGGATCTGACTACCAAAGCGCCGGGCATCCGGTTTGGATGCCTGTGCACCAATACATGAGCCCCCAGTAGAGTAGGGGCGAAACATGCGTCTGTGCAGTTTTGGTCTGATCGTCTGGTGTTGCAGGCAGAGAGCTTTGTTTTATTAAAAATGCGATACATCTAAAAGGCGCAATATTTGCGTATTTGTGTTTTCTTCTTTTTTTGTGCAGAAAAAAACAAAATCGAAACATTTGTTTTCAAGTAACAATTTTAAAAGTCAAAAACATCCGTTTAGGAGATAGACGAAGAGATACGTGACCAGACGGATCGACAATGAAGTTTAGCTGAGTGCCAAAAAATGATTTTGGAAAAATCGGAAAAAACGTACACTGTCAAATTTGGAATTTTTGAAAAATGTGGGCGTATTATGAGGGGCAGATTCAATTTCTGTGGGTAAAAAACATTGAAATGAAAGTTTCTCATTATCCAAATTAAAATATAATATTTTATATTATATTATTGTAAGAGCAAAGCCCGGACAAAGCCCCAATGGGAGATCGCAAGAAAAGAGCAAGGTCAATATCCCCCCCCCCCCAATCCCTGTATATGGCGAAACTTGTACATAAACGTTGTCTATACTTTTGAGCGAGCTTTTGATCTGAGTATAGAAGTACTTATGTCAATTCTTAACCAGGTTCACTGAGAAGACCACCTTTCCCTGAGTGTTCATATGTCGTGGGAGTGACAATAATTGGGTAACCTTCCACCAATTTCACGCATAATTTGCACTCACTTCAGATATTAGATGTTACTTCTCATATATTAGACGGTATTACACTTATTACACACATATTTCATGCTTATTTCTCATATTACACGCGTTCTATGCGAGTTCCATGCTTATCACATATTATACGTTAGTACACATATTGCACGATATTGCACACTATTGCACGCCATTGCACGATATTGCACACCATTGCACGATATTGCACACTATTGCACGATATTGCACACCATTGCACGATATTGCACACTATTGCACGATATTGCACTATATTGCACACTATTGCACGATATTGCACGATATTGCACAGTATTGCACAGTATTGCACACTATTGCACACACCTTGTCCCAAATATTGCACAAGTGATTACCCTCTCGGGGATGCCACTTGGCAGAAACGTTGTACATACCCTATGGTGCCTTTCAAGAAATGGAGCCCACCTGCTACCCCTGGCAGATCCTTGGTATTGGTGGTCAAAGGTACAAGAAGTTACCATGCTTGGAATCGTTGCTTTTTTTGTACTTTTTCCACTGGACTATATATTTTCAAAGTGGAGGAACACAATGCAATAAGTTTCCAAAAAGTGTAATGCACCAGTGGCGTACCAGACGGCTGCGAAGAAGCCGAGGTACGATTTTTCACGAAGTCCTATATTCAACCGTGAGAAACACCTTTTTTAACATGTTTGACATCATTTCTAACCGAATCGCACATTCTGATTCCAAAAATAAGTGTGAAATGTCGATAGAGACCTGTTTGACCCGGTTTTATTAGGAAAAAAACCTGTTTTTTCACCCTCAAATTTAATGTTTTGTAATTCTAGTTCCATCGTGACCCAAAGTATTTGTAACTATGATTTGGACTTGAAAAGTTGGCTTGGGCTATTTTACACACAAATATCATTTGATGAAATTTCCCCCGTTTTTATAAAGTCACAGAGAAATCTTGTTTCTTATGTCATATGTATACAGGGTGTCCGTTTTTCGAGGCTAAGCATGAGTATCTCGCTTATCTTAAGAGATACAAAGTCGGTTGAATCGGGAAAAAGTTGCGCATTTTCATGACGATCAATAATCCAAAAAGAAATTTGACGTATCAATTTTCGTTTTTGAGATATCGTGAAAAACAGGAATTTGAATTTTTGTTTCAATTTTTTATTCAAAAAACGGTTGAAGGTGGCTTTTTCTAATCTAGACATTGTCAGTGCACTTTTTCAAGGGGAATCCAAAGCTGCCAAAATCTTTATTTTAGCTTTCAAAGCAACCGAGATACGACATTCAACTTTTTTCTCTAATGGGCGCCATATTGGATTTCGATATTTTTGAACTGTCATTGTTGAATAAATGTTTGATATTTACGTTTTTTTTATTGTCGGTGCTGATTTTGTTTCCAAAGCACTCTTTGAAAAATAAAAAATATTTTTTTTTGCTCTGAAGCATGAATTCAACAGTGGCATGTGACACATCGTTGTAACCAGAAAATAAAATTGTATTAAAAAATGTCAAAATCCAATATGGCGCCCATAAGAGAGAAAAAAGTTGAATGTCATATCTCGGTTGTTTTGAAAGCTAGAATGAAGATTTTGGCAACATTGAATTCTTCTTGAAAAAGTGGCATCACAATGTCTTAATTAGAAAAGACTACCTTCAACCGTTTTTCAAATAAAAAAGACAAACAAAAATTACAAAGGACCCCGCACGATTCTTATGGAAAATGGCTCCCGGTTAAATTCTCTGAATTTTTGATATGTTGTAGCTCATGAGATACTAATCAAATACCGTGAACCCCAAACTCAAATAATGGAAAGTTTTTTACCCACAGGGGGTTGAAGTTGGAGGTTTTGACGGCTAAAAAATGATATTCTGACGTAAATAAAAGCTTTCTATTTGGTTTCTCTTCAAGTTGTGTTTCATGCTAAATGTATTTATTTGACAGAAAAATATCAACCCCCTCCTCCACCCCCATCCCCTATCTACCATCACAAAATTCGAGATTTTTCTCAAAAGCCATGCAGATGGCTTCTGTGATTCAAATTATGAATTTCGACATAGAAATTATTTTCCACCCCTAATGTTGGGGTGCCGATTTTCCAATTTTCCTCGGTTAATTTGGCTGAATTTTTGGTATTGTATACTTCTAATTCTGCTGAACAAAAAGTTCTCATGCCAAAACTTATTCCTATGGACAGTTTCTGTTCTACAGGGGACTGAAGTTGAAGATTTGAGAGCATAAATATTGAACTTCAGTTCCCTGCAGAACAAAAACTGTTCATAGGAATAAGTTTTGGTATGAGAACTTTTTGTTCAGCAGAATTAGCAGTACACAATACTCAAAATTCAGCCAAATTAACCGAGGAAAATTGGAAAATCGGCACCCCAACATTAGGGGTGGAAAATAATTTTTATGTCAAAATTCATAATTTAAATCACAGAAGCCATCCGCATGGCTTTTGGGAGTAATCTCGAATTTTATGATGGTAGATAGGGGTTGGGGGTAGAGGAGGGGGTTGATATTTTTCTGTCAGATAAATATAATAAGCATGAAATACAACTTGAAGAGAAACCAAATGAAAAGCTTTTATCAACGTCATAATATCATTTTGAAGCCGTCAAAACCTCCAACTTCAACCCCCTGTGGGTAAAAAACTGTCCATTATTCGAGTTTGGGGTTCACGGTATTTGATTAGTATCTCATGAGCTACAACATATCAAAAATTCAAAGAATTTAACCGGGAGCCATTTTCCATAAGAATCGTGCGGGGTCCTTTCTGTTTTTTCTCGATATCTCGAAAACTAAAACTGACAAGTCAAATATCTTCTTGGATCATTGATCGTCATGAAAATTCGCAACTTTTTTCTAATTTAACCGACTCTGTATCTCTAAAGATAAGCGAGATACCCATGCTTAGCCTCGAAAAACGGACACCCTGTATGTCAACAGCTTGATGAGACAAAGCGTGCTATTCACATAAAGAACTATTGTAGAGTTACAATGTATCTTTCATTTGGTATTTATTCAACAGTAATATCACAAGTGCTTAGATTTTCACGACAATTTTGGACAGGCCATCGCGAGTGCTGGTTGTAGCGATAAATGCCCGACTCCGTAGGAGGAGGGCATTTATCTAGGGACAATCAGCCCGAGGGAAACGCCTGCTCAAAATTATCTGGGAAAATCTCGAGCACGAGTGATATTTTGGTGATTATTACAAAAAAGAAGTCCGAAGTGACAGCTGTCAGATTTTGTTGCTTACACCCATTTTATCTCGTTGCTATTGACAGTGGGATTTAGACAAGTGAATATTATCCTTATAGGTCTAATAATCAAGGGCGTTGTGTGTAATAATCAACAGTAATATCACAAGTGCTTAGATTTTCACGATAATTTTGGTCAGGCGAGCGCGAATGCTGATTGTAGCGATAAATGCCCGACTCCGTAGGAGGAGGGCATTTATCCAGGGACAATCAGCCCGAGGGAAACGCCTGGCCAAAATTATCTGGGAAAATCTCGAGCACGAGTGATATTTTGAAGATTATTACATAAAAGAAGTCCGAAGTGACAGCTGTCAGATTTTGTTGTTTACATGAATTTTATTCCGTTGCTATTGACAGTGGGATTTAGATAAGTGAATATTATCCTTGTAGGTCTAATAATCAAGGGCGTTGTATGTAATAATCATTGTAATGCATGAGAATAGCTTTCTCTATTAAATAAGACAAAGAGAACTAAAATCAGAGCCGTATTCTTGGGTGGTACCCTCCGCTTTGAACCTAACTTCTCCATCTTGCTTGCCTCCATGATTAACCTCCTGCGGAAGTTATATCCAATTCGACTGGAGTCACTCAAGCGAGCTAGCCTCTGAAACAACATTTTGTGATGGCCCCTGTTGCAAGATGTTCAGAGTTCCACACTTAACCCAGCCTTCCCAAATCCTTAAGAGACGCGAGCGACCACGGTCTCGGTGCAGTGGTCCGGTGGTTGCACAAATAGTGGATGATGCCGAGCATGTCATCAGCTTTTTAATAAGACAGTGACCAGCAGCAAGAAAAAGTTCCGCGCCACTGAAAGAAAATGTTTCGGGGTAGTCTTAGTCCATCAAAAACTTCTGGTAAGACACGTAGAAGGGAGCTATTTTGTCGTAATTATCGACCACTTCGCCTTACAGTGGCAATCTGCGCGATTCAAATGGCAGATTGGTCCGTTTAAGCGTAAGGCTTCAGCAATGTGGTTTTACGTAGTACACCGGCGCGGCAAAGATCATGTCGTCCCTCATCTTTTAGGTAGAGCAGTTCCTCGAGTAGATGAGAGTGGAATCATTGCTTTTCGATCAAGAAAGTATTGTCACGAATAGGGCCGGGGTCGGCTTTTAGCCCTACCCGTGATCTAGGGGCTTGCTCTTTATTGTTATTGCTTAACCCAGCTGAAACCGGGGAGGTAAATAGGAACGCATGCATGCTACCACACTACATTTATTGAATTATTATCATAAAATGTTACGCACATGGCAATCACTGGACGACGACACATTAAACTTGCGGGTATAAAGTGTGTTTACTCACATGACAGTTAACCAAATCACGATGTATTGAATGAATGTCAAGCTCAACCGAATCAATGAATGTGTTCCCGTGTTCCAGCTTTGCAAGTATTTTATCGAATCGTCCAAATCAGGTCAGTGACGCAATTACACTTGTTTTTCGTGCAAATGCCTTATGTCTGCATTCTATTCTATTGCGGAAATGACCCAAAGTCTGCTAATTTGGACGGTTCGCCGGCGACTCACAAATCCTCCCCCCCCCTGGTAAAAGTGAACAGTGACCTTCTGCTGGAGAATTGTCTAAATGACAACTCGCTGATCAATGTAGCTCATAATGAGGATCATGGAGGTTGGTTCTACCGAGAACATCGAGGCTGAGTTCTGAAAATAGCACGTGAGGCGACAACTTATGGATATGGTGGCATCAGCAATACCACCATGCCATCCCCAAAACTCTTCTCACCTTGATGGGGAAAGAACAGCTCCAAAATCGCATGCATGCCCTGCCCATCCACCACGAAGCCCAAGTAATTGAGTTCAGGGCGACGTACGTAACAGATTATCAATCTCACGTCGCGAAGTCGTTCAAACACCTGTTTCAGAATCCGCAGAATCGAAGTCTGCTATAGCGTTGATTATGTCACTGACGTATGTACGCAAAGGCGTATGGCTCAGTCGCCATGGCCAGAACCTAGAACTCCATCGACAAGTCGCTGTTAAACAAACGTCATTGGAGCGTTTTGGAGACAGATAGGCATCCGGACAAACTGGAAGAGTGACCCAGAATAGTGGAAGCCGTGATCTCTCTTGACTTCCTTATGAATATTTTCTGGAGGAAAGGGAATATTTTATGCACACCCTGCGTGTCAACTGGAGGGTAGCGTGGCAGTCGCCTGAATACTCACTAAAACCTCCCCTCGGAGATTTGGTGTTTATCCCATTCTCTGGAACTAGCATATTGTTACGATATTTCGCGTACGGGTTCGAATATAATTGAGACGATCGCTTTGAAACACACACTGTTTATTTCTACGTACTATAACAATAACTACACGCCAACAATTATCTACTTGAATAATCACACACACCTTCCGCGTGCTTTCCATGTGATCTGGAATCTGCACCTCCGCCAAAGTGAACTGATGTGCCTTGATCGAACGTTGGAGTCTCCATCCAGTTTCACATACACGAACGCTCTGGAATGCACCAGATCGCTCTAGACTTCTACACTGCGATCTAATGGATGGAAGGATCCAGAAAGGTCGAGTGTTTACCAATATGTACGGGATCGCCGCTCGTAACAATATCTTCGGGAGACGATACTCATCCTGAGTAAAAAGGTATCCCAAAAATCAACCGGCTGGACAAGGAGTTCATCATTAGAATTTCGAACACCTTCTTCAGGTCTTCTACTCGAACAGGCGCAGGCGCCTTGAAAAACCCGACCGGCTTGACATCCTGTCCGTTGGCGAATCGACAGGTCCCAACGCCGCACTTCTCAAGTGACTGTCTACTTGACAAGGAAGGTCTCAACTTTTCTAATCCGACGCATGCCGATTCTCTCCGGTGTCCGATAAGCCAGTCATTCTTCTTCTTGAATGGCGCTACAACCTCCGGTGGGCCTTGGTCTCCAGCACAATCTTTCTTTATGCTCCTCCAGCAACCGCCATCATCTTCCACCTTCCCACGTTCATACTTATCAGGTCCTCTTTCACCTCGTCTATCCATCTTTTTCTTGAAGGTCCTCTAAGCGAGTCATTGCTACACCAATAATGCTTACCCTAAGATTGTAGATTGTAGATTAGAGGTGGTCGTTTGGTCTCGGAGGATCCTTTCTGCACTGCGACCTATAAGATCTTTTGTGCGTGACCATGCTTCTATTTAATGTCCCAGGAAATCCACCATGCTTACCCTAAGGTACGTTGAAAAAAATCTTGGGGAATTGCTCAAGATCTAAACTGTCTTTTGTAGATGGGCCGAAGTATTCCTTTGGATGCGGCTTTCGACTTAAACCCATTCTTCCGTTCCCTGCCCGTGCGCCACCCTGACACAAGCGGCACGGCGGACACCGAACCAGGCACTCTTTTGTTCCCATACCTAGAGCAGAGCACAACTTTTCCTTGTTTACACTCAGCAGCAAAATGTCCAACCTCTCCACAAACCCAACACGACCCCGACGGATGCGGCATGCCCTGTACCATGTTATGAACTTCTGATGCACCAACTACACTTGACGAATTGGTTTTTATCCTAAAAAAGTTGTGCCTGTTGCTAGGTGGCCCGCTAAGCCAACCTTACAAGGATCCTCTCTAAAAGAAGGGTTAGCCTTCCCCTTTATAAGGGTACGACCGGTTTCGGAAGGCAAACACTACACTTAGACTAACTGTCTTTATTACAATTTCAAATGAAAATATTGGGAACAATATGAAACACAATTTAAGGTTTATCAATACTGGGTTGCGCAGGAGCCAATTACAATAAAAGTCCGTATGTAACAGTAATCACACGACAGGTGGAGGGCCATTTACAGAATTATCGCACAAAAATGCGCCAGCTTATGAATAAATCATTTGAAGCTATGAATGAGTGCTTCCCTTTTTGCTGTAGAAAGCTCCCTGGAAAGGTGCTCCCAGTCGCTGGGTCTCGGTTGTCCCTCTGGTCCAGTGTGACCGCGGCACCGCCCGGCTAGACGTGGTGAATTCGTTCCATCTGGGGACATAAAGCGACTTTTCTTTGTCGAAGAGCAGTGATGTTCAAGGTTTATGGGTCGTGGCGCTAGATATCTAGCTTCTTCGCCAATGCCCCTAGGCTTGATGCGATTCCATGGGTACGTCACCACGCCGTGGCACCGGCAGCACCGCTGAAACAAAGAACCAGATCAGAAAAGAGGCACAAATCGGTGGCATCCCGAGTGATCACAAGATAGTGCAAGCTAGACCCCCTTGTGGTACAATGGGTCCAATAGCAAGCCCTGCGTGCCAGGTGGAACAAAGTTCCATCAACTCCCCCAAATAAATCCAAGGCCATCCTTTTAAGGTTATACGCCAAAATTCTCAAACAAAACACAAATGAAGCGGCCGTCAAAGTGACAGCCAGAACACAACATGGCGCCCGCCACCAATATAGCGCGGAATTTAAACATGCCAATACTACAACTCCAGTTGGCTCCGGGATTCCGAAAGTGAATAAAAGCCGTTGATGTTTTCTTAGATAGCAATCAGCAATCTTTAGATAGGAAGCCACAAATCACAAATCGCATGCACTCTGATATAAGCACTGCATAATATTTTTTTTGCATTTTCACTGTCTACCTCGCTGTCTACCGACTCATCGATCCCCGTCACGTGTCTCAGGCAAATGTTTCATTGTATTTTGCGACCTCGTTGTCGAACTCCACCAAGTCGTCACTATCCTCTGTATGCGTGTTTTTTTTTGCTCTGAAAAAGCTCTGTTTTGCTCTGAAAAAGCTCTGTTTTCATTTTGAAGCTAAACTATAGTGGGTTCACCTGTACCGTGATTCTAGTGGGCTGTGAGATTTTGTTTTTAAGTTTCCAAATCTGAAATATAGAAAATCCCCAAAACTTTGCGGTTGGCTGCTCTGGCTTCATTTAGCGTTCGTCGTTCGGACCACTTTTGGAACGTATTTTTTACGCATATCCGCTGCAGTGCAGATGGACGGAATATTTTTGCGGGACGTGATGTCTGACGCTTTTTTTCCATTATATTGGAAAATGTAGTACTGTTTCGACCTGTTTTTAATTTTCGCAAATGAACAAATAAATCAAGGCAGCTTTGACATTTAACAGGTGGTAAAAAATATTTCTAATCTCTTGAAGCCAGTTCAACTTTAGGGTTGATTCAAACTAAAAAAGTACTAGGCCTTCGTCCAAAAAAAGGGGTCCCATAGAATCGTCAATCCTTCCACCTCTTACAGTCGAAAAGACACGAGAATCATGAAGCACTATTGGCAAGACAAGGAACATCTCGGCAGGCCTGCAGTTGCGGCAGGATTTACGTATAAAAAGTTAATTGAACCAAATTTCAAAAAACCCAGCCGCTCAAAGTTGCGTATTGGACCGAAATTCATGTGAGTACCTTCAGTTTGTAATTTGCTTCTGTTTTGGAGCTTGGCAGAACGAGTTTTTGTCGGCCTTGTATGGCCGTCGTCAAGATGACTTAAATTGAAGGCGCCCCCGTAAGGTTCTGATGTCTAAATGACGGTAATAAAGCTCTGCGCTCCTCTAGTCGCCTTTCCACTTATGACAAGGTCAGTTTTCCAAGATTTTAATATCAATTTCATAAGAAATATAACTTTACTTCCAGAGAAGTCAGTTTCACACCAGGTAAAAAGGTGGAAAGCCTACAATGCTAAAGTAGAAAATTTGCCCAGCCAACTAGAGTCACAGTACAAGTGAACCTACTTTAGAATAATTTCACTTATTTCGTTTGCGCGTGAACATTTTGCTCCTTAAATTGCTCGAATTTACAAAATCTGACAATTTGTTTCATAATCCCTCAACGCTTTGGCCCAGGAATCTATGGAATGAGCTTGTGCCCGACACATAATAATCATGAAGCCATGTTGCGTATTTCGACAGAATTTCTGGATATGAACGTGACCCGCTGTTTGAAAGGCGTGTGACAGCTTTTTGCGTCGATTTATTTTTGGTTCAAAAGCTCGTGTGCCTCCTGTACATTCTGAATACTCTTTGCTTTTATAAAGCATCAAATCCCTGCGAAGGGCGGCCCATGTTTACTCAACATATCACAATAAAAAAAACTCCTGAAGTGAAAAAGCTTGTACGGACATGTCCCTGCAAAAAATCGAGGCTCTCACACACACAAAAATATAAAAAAAAAAACCAATACCTCAACCCAATTAATTCATACGCAGGACCTGACCGCAGCTCAGCAAGAGCTACAAGCACGGAGGGTGAGCTTCCAGCTTTCGGGTCAGAGTTCCGCTCTGTTTGCACAGCCAGACATCATATGAGTCCGCTGAATAAACTGTACTTACATATTAACGACTCTCCCATCAAAGGACTTTGGGGAATGCACCGGCGGCCACTAGTGTCCAGGATATGAACTAGGTACTGATGCATACGTCTGCTTTTTGTGTGCGTCGTTACTTTATGAGAAGCTCTTTATTTACTCGTTGTTTTTATTATACTAAGTACCTACCTACTTTTGTTACACCAAATTTCCCCTTTTGAAGCTCACACTGCAGCAGGCTTCTCAGTTAATTGAAGTAGGTCACTTCATTTTTCAAATACGTCTTTAGTTCCAAAACTAGGTATACACCAACACGGCAGCAAAACGAATATGATCCTGACCCGAGGTGATTGATAGCATACTAGTCAGAAAAAAAATCGCTCACATACCCTTTCAAGCCAGACCAGACGCATTGAAAACTTCTGAATAGAAAACCGACCATCCTGCAGCAGTACTTTCGGACAAAAACAGCCCCGTCGTCGGGGAAAGGTGATGTCCTGTTCTTGTGGAAAAAATTCCATTAAAAATTTCCAACCGCCTAATTAAATCTGCGCCGCCACCCCTCGCCGCCGTGTGTACTTAGTCCGTGTTTTGCGGCCCTGCCGGTTTTTGCCGGCCGCAAACTATTTGCGGGCGCTCCAAATAAACTCGAACCGACATGATTAACGACAGCGTTGATTTATATACTCTCTATTGATTAATCACTGCCCCCATACGTACAAGTCCACTTAAGTGCTATATACTTGAGTGCGTGGGATATAAACTTTCGCCCTATTAGCCCTCGGGGTTCCATAAATAATTAGGGCTAGCTAGCTTGTTAGCTATAGCTATCGGCGAGCGAGCAGAGTTTGCTGTACTTCCTCGTCGTGGTCTCTGCGCTTGCCGATGCTGTCTTTCCGTCTCCGTCATCGGGTCGTCTAATTGATGGATGGTTCTTCGGGTTTCCCGTTTTTATTTCGTCGTGCAAAGTAAATATAATTTCTTTCCTTCTGTTTCAGGTGATAAGTACGAGTCGGTGTCGATGGACAGCGACTACAAGAAGTACATGATGCTGAAGATCAGGAGGGTCAACAAGGACGACTTCGGGTCGTACAAGTGCGTCGCCAAGAACTCTTTGGGGGAAACCGATGGCGTCATCAAATTAGAAGGTAATGTCTCCAGAAGCGCTCGTTTTGATCTCCTACTTTCACTGTAAGAAAACTATAGTAAGACTGAATGATCAGACATATTTCTAGTTACGTAACTATTGCAAATGGATTAGCGAACATAACTAGGCGACCAACACAAAAATTACTGCTCGAAATCTTGAAACTGAAATCCTTCAATGGCTCACGAGTACCCCGTGCCAACCGGTCACAGCTAACCGTTGCTGTGGAGTCGCTTCGTAATAATAAGGTTGTTAGCCTTATTACCATGGTTTCTTGTGAGAATACGAGTCTCTTTCTGTGAAGTAAACTTGAAAAAAAAATCTGACACGTGACATTTATTATCTTGTGCAATAGACCTATTTCTTTTTCACGCCCATTTTGCCTCCTATCTCCGCTCATTGGCGGGATTTGCCACACATTCTTCCGTAGCAACTCTGTCAGTGTCAGTGACTTTCCACTTCTCAATACCCCTGACAACGATATGTTACAATTTGTCATCAGTTGTCAGTAGAGCAGAACCAAAATGTGGAGCAAAAGTCTTGCCACGATGAAAACCTACGGGCTTAACAACGCTTCACTTGTTTATAAGTGTAAGCATCAAAAGACGGGGAACCAGCGTGACAAAGGGTTGAAGTATAGTGCGGAAAGATATTTTGAAGACGTAAGTACTTGTGAATAACCTGAAGGTAGGAGTGAAGTGCTACAGGAGCCAGAAAAAGGAACAAGCTCCTCAAGAAAATGTTCGGAACAGCATTTGTTTTCAGTGTCTTCTTTGTACCAATCAATCACTGATGAATAGAAATCTTCCGCTCTGAAGTGCCCCCTGAGACACCTAAGATTGAAGCAAAATATTAAGGTTTTGTTGTGATGTTACAATAATCGCCAAATGGGAAGGTGAGGTAGCATTCCCAGCACTTTGAACGGTGATTTGGCAACCCTTTTTGGCTTTTATTGTATTTATAAAATGAAAAAATTCCGCAATTTTTTTTTCCTATCTCAACTGTCACGTTTAGCTTTGATGTAGACTGCCAACATCTTCACTAATTTTGAAGACAATATCTCTAGCCATAGGCAAAAAATCGCTAATTTTTTGATTTTTTTTTTTGTTAATTCAATTTTAACAAGGAGGCGGAGGCAGACGGCCGACCCGGCAGGGTCAACGCTCAACAACGGGGATGTTACGATTTTAGAAAAATTAGTAAATTACAAGCATAACGAACGGATAAGAGAAGCCGTCTGTATACGCAAACTAAACTGAAGCAAACACTCAGCTTTGTTCGGCGTTTCGGTGAATGAAGTGGGCTCGCCACTGTCGACGACTTGACCGTCGCACCTCATTGACGGTGGCTGACAGGGGCCACGGCCGTTGTGTCCGACGACGCGCGCTGGACTGTCAGGCCGGTGGTGGTTCGAGCGAAAAAGGGGGCCCACGCCCAAGACTGATTGACAGCGGCAGCGGCGATATGCGGCAGCAGGGCTCTACATGGTGCACGGGGCGTGTGACAAATTCCTCGGGCGGGATGGGCTCTCAAGAGCCGAGATAAAAACAGCTGGCGTGCTCACGGTGTCATAGTGTCGTCACCATTTTGTTTGAACAAGCGTGCGGCCAGCTTTCAGCGGAGTCGACTCGCACGGTCACATTTTCTGCCTCATTGTAGCGGCCTGAAACACGAATTTTTCGTGACTCCAGCGTCATGCCCAAATCAGCCGCTAATTGCCCACCTGGGATTGCTGGCGGGGGCGGCCGCAAGGCGCTGTAATTTCAGCTGCACATTCCTGGCTGGAAAATTTTACGATGACCAACTGCTGTCGTGGTGACAGTGGACAGGTGACGTACGCCAGAGCTGCCACTACAACCATGTATAAAAACCCGTTCTACGAATTCCACGCAGCAGGGTCAGACTGGCTCGCTCAAATTTTTTAGCCGTCACAAGTTGACTTACTGGTTTGAGCTATTCTGTTGTGATATCGGAGATTTATTCTAAGTAGGTATCTCTCGTCACTATACCGAATAAACACGTACAGTTATGTACAATTTGATCATTTTTGCGTTGCGAGTCACTCGGTCCTTGATAAAGATAGGGCTCACGTTATTCTTAGTATGAAAGGCCGGCGTGTTAAACTACAAACGCTTGGCTGGGAAATTTCCCATCAAAAGATTTTGGAGATGCCGGCTTAGCTTTGACGCAGTTGTGAACTGTTGGCATGGCATTGGTTATTCTGTCACTTCACCTCAAAAGTTCTTTTTCATCAAGAAATAGATGGTAGAATGAACGATTTTGATTCCATGTTTTGATTGGAACGTAACGATTTTATACCACCAGTGAATCGATCCTGCAGGCTCAACTTCGACAACAAGTTGGCGACGTCCTGTAATTCGGTTACTATATTACTAAGTTTATATGTTCGCAAGAACCGATCTCCAGAAACCAATGGTTGAATCTGTCCAGAGAAGATTTGGTTTTGGTTCTTGATACCGAGAGCTTCCTGAACCTTAGGCATCAGTTGAGTCAGCAATACAGCGGCTCACAGTTCTAGTCAAGAGGTCAAGTGAATAGGGGCTATACATGATTTATCACAGAGCAACTTGGGAGTTACTTGGCTTTCTCAAGAAAAGCATCGCACGTAGGTGGATGCCCCCGTACGCAACTGCACTACCATCGGAAAACTCATGTAACTGTACCTGTCGGCTAGTGTGATCCAGCGTTGTATCTACAATTATCCTTGCATTCGAGCCATTGATGGCTATGTCTTCTGGGATACTTTTGTCCTGCGAGAGCTGTAGCTCCAACAGTTGTTGAACCAAAATTTTGACCACATTATTCATCATGATTGGTGAAAGCAAAAAGCAATCCGAGGGGATTAAGTATTCAACTGGGAGATTACGAACAATACGATAAGTTTTGTAAGCGAAGGACCGTTTTGTTTTAGATCGGCCTTGTGAAATATGGAATCAGACAATTAGTTCCAAGAGAGGCCAAGCGCCTCAGCGTTGGTTCTTGCACCCAATGGGATTTTCTGAGTGTGATTTTCGCATTGCCTGAATAGTCGAGCTGTAGCAATTTCGAATTAAAAGCGATGAAAACCATCAGTCTTCCTTCTTTGTCTTTGTTCACGGTTTCTTCGAATTGTTTGTGACAGAATCTTTTTTCGCGTGATTTTTTGCTGATCGGCTAGACCTTGCAACTGCCAAGAGCTGCTTTATGAACAATCGAGTTACTCATTCGAAACTGGTTCATAAAAGACAAAATTTGTATGTTCTGAGGTCGAAACTGACTTTTGCATTGACAACTATGCTGAAATGACCCAACCAAGTGTCTTCTTCAAAATGAGTTGATTTTCCCCCAGGGATATACGATTATTTTTTGGCCCACGCAAAGCTGTACTGTGGCACACTACGTTACACTTGGAGGTGTTGAAGACTACTATTTATCTCTAATTATGTTCATATGGGTAACATGTAGATAGCAGACCCTACCTGTTTAGATGGTCATCTCACTGAAAAGGTCTGAAATCGAGAAATATCAACGATTTGCTGGGGTATCCTTCCAGTTCTTCGCGCACTTATCAACACTGTAATTAGAAAATAATTAATCTTAAATTCAAACGATCTCTGATCTTGAATTTCTGGTTCATGAAGCAGCTCTTTTGGCCCCCATTAATCAGTGAAGAATTTGGGGTTCTTGACAAAGTTGAATGAGCCCTCCGTCACTTTCGACCGACTGATGACCAACTGTCCCGCGACCCGTCACTGACTGTCGTGATTTTTTCTTCATTCTCCACTTGAAACCTCCCGGGCTCTTCGCGAGGCTTGTTCTCAACACCAATCTCGACTGGTCTCTCCGTTGGACCTGTGGGAACGTCCTGCCCCCTTGACGAAACCGAATCCTGCTGAATGCTTTACGTCTAGACTATAAAAAAAACGGTTAAATTTCCCGCTGATGACATAGGCCCTTATCAGCAATTCTGAGACATTGCGTGCGGGGGGTCACGTAGCCGCTTATGGAACATTTCTTTTAAAGAGAATTATTGAGCGTTTTTGAAAGAAAATAAAGGCCGTTCCATCTAATAATTTCTTTTTCTTGGTTTCAAGTAAACTATCAATATTGACCATCAAAGCTTTACGTAGGGGAATAAATACTCTAAGAATATCACAATTACTAGATGAGCAATTGCCACATAGGGGAAGGTGAGGCTATCAGGCATCCGCATTGCTACAACTGTAGAGATGCAAAGCACCTACCAAAAGTGTACCTCTTTCGAACGATTGAAACTTGTATTGGCAAGGGTAGGTCTAAAGTTGGTAACTTGGTATTTCTCGAGCCTGTAATGTTTGTGTTACTTTTTGTTACAACGTTGAAACAGTTCCCTTGATAAATGGAGTTTTTTGTATTGTGCTTTGATATTTCTCAACATCGCCAACATCAGTAGAGCCTTGATTAGTAAAACAAAATCAAAATCAAGATAGGACATTAAAATATAATGTCCTACGAAGTCTGATTGCAAAGTCCGGCCCCAGCTCCAATCTTCGGATCAGCTCCAACCTGCTTCACAGCTGCTGGAAAACAAGTCGTCGCTATTAGAGCGTCCGATTGTAAAAATGCTCAGAATCATCCCAACACTCAAAGTTGGAGTGATCCGGCTCGAAGTGCCAAATCTTGTTTGAAATCTTGAAACTGAAATTCTTTGATGGCTCAGTGGAGGGGCTGGTTAGCCATTCGCTTCTGTAGTGTCACTTCGTTATAATACGATTGTGAGCTTCAATAGCGTGATTTCTGGGAAGAATACTATTCTGTTTGTGTATATTGAAACTATTCCATTTGTGTATATTGAAGTATTAATTGCCAAAGCGATCTGATACGTCACATTTATTATTTTGCACATCTTTGCGCCCCAGTGTTGAGTGAAAAGTTGTAAGAATCACCACCGACGACATCTCTAGCACATCACATTTTTTATATTCGAAAAATACGATCGACTCATCTACCGGCCTATTACAAGTGGTTGCCATGGCGCCTCTTTTTATATTTTTACTATATGTTTCCAGTCTACAACTGCTACGCTGGCACGCGTACTTGATCATAATAATTACTGGTCGCATAACAACGTAGCAGTTACATTTTACATTGTTTTACTCTTCTGTTATTGCTCTGCTAAAGCCCAAGGTGCCGGAGTGAAATAACCGTTTTTTTTTCGTTTCAGAAATTCCAGCCCCAACGACGATCACGACGACAACGCAGCTTCCATCGAATCCGCCGAAAAAGAAAGGTACGACTCGCACAACACGTTTCCACGCGTTCCATCGCATCAGTAATTTACCGGGCGAATCTGGCCGGAGTTTGTTTTGCATAAAAGTATGGCGCGCGCGAGAGCTTTGCCTCAGAGTTGCACAGTCACCGCAAGAGTTTTTTTTTTATCATCATCATTCATTAGCCGTCCATACCCCCGTCGGTGGTGCCTGCCGCACGTTGTCATAAAGCCCCCCTGTCCCTCGCCTTCTTTTGGTCTGTTTGGTCCTTGTGCCATTGCCGTCGGCTCACATAAAAACGTCGCCAATTACTCTTCTCATTGCACACGTCCTGAACGAGCTTTAAAATGTTTTATGTGAGCCGGATGGATGATGATGATGTGTGCTGCCCTGGTCCCGGCAGAAGCGTAAGTGGCCCCCTTATAGTTTTATCGCGCTTTAATAAATAAAAGTCGCCTGCCTGCCTGTGCCTGCTTGGATGTCGCTCGCCCGTTACAGGGTCCGGCACAATTTTTCCATACCTCATCATCAGTATCGGGTCACGAACACTTGGCCCTCCTGAAGAAGTGTGCCAGTCCTCAATGTTGGCTGTTTCCCTTACTTCTAGACCATATAGAGAGAAGTTGACGCAAAAAAAATAGAATGAATTCCTTGAAACCTCCCGAAAACCGAGTCTCGCAGGGTGTGCCAGGTTCCAAAAAAAAATCAATCCTAGAGTCCTCAGATGATTTTGAGAGCGGTTGTGGAGTTTTTTTTTCAATAGACTATATTTGTAACTAACTTCTATCGTTCAACTTTGAAACCTTTCATCTATGAGTAATCGGCGAAAAACAATGAAGCAAGTCGAATTTTGAAGAGACATATTTCCATCTTTTCGTCAAATAAATTACACAGTCGTTTTGGCATCACCTGAGAACCCTATGGTTGAATTTTCTGCAAAGAAAAGTGGGGTACCCTGTATTTCATCAAGTAAGTGACGATGGCGGCTTGAAAATGAGTAGACAAGGACAAGGAGACTTCAAATTACTCATAACAGTTTGTTCGGTTAAAAGAAGAGAACGCTTGAAAGAGAGGAAGAAAATGTATGCAAGAGATTCTCCTGTGATAGCCATCATTACAGAATTGTATTAGTAGTGTTGGGGTCTACAAGACGGCAAATACTTTAGTAACGTAATGTTGATCCATCTCCAAAACTGAACTCGCCTCCTCTCTGGTTGACGCAGGAAGACTTAGATGATCAAGTCAGTACTGAACACGTGACATAATAATAATTGTGGTGAAGGGTTCTAACATGCTCATATTACCAAGAGAATAAGGAGTCATCAAGACTATCTGGTATCAAGGACTCGGGATGTCAGCATTGATATGGCTTAGTCAGTTCCGGTTCCTCTCTATCTGGCCTAGAAGTACGAGCACCGGTTCAAATCAAGCGATTCGGTACACCCTGTATGGAAAGCTCTCAGAGTTGTCATCACATATGGATGTTTTACGGCCTCCGGGCCGATATACCTGGAGGAATATAAAAATATACCATACCATACGTACCTATACACACTCCCCGCTCGACTCGTATAAAGTGCGAGTTACTGTGTTCGGTTGATGATGATGAAAATGTGTCGTGTGTTTAGGTCGGGCCCGGGGCGGAGGACCGCACGGCAACCGGGTCGATTCGGTGGCTCCAGCAGCAGGTTTTGACGATGCAGGGATTGCAGGTGAATAACAATATCCTCAAGCTATAGCTTACGACCGACCGGGCAACAAAGCGCGAGTACGGTGTCTCAAAATCTCTGCAATGTCTTCACCACCATTGTGTGCATTGTACAGCACAATGCTGTTGTAGTAACATCGCTGCGAGCATTCCAGTTTGCGTACCTACCGGCGCGGAGCTAAGCCAGAAGAATCCGAATGCACCATCAATTCGAGAGAACACCAGTTCGATTTGTTTTGGTCTTTCAGCGTTTCTGGAAATTGTACGTCCCGGGGATATTTGAAAAAGTGCCATCGCGAAACCTTAGAATCGAAACAAAACGTTGACGAATGCAACAAGTTGAAACGAGATATCGTTCCGTTGGGTTTTCCTTTTTGAGACACTCTTGCTCTGCTAATGGTCTTGCTTGCAGCGTTAGATATAAATTGGCGCCGATTAAAATGAGCTGAACGGATGGGAAATTGGAATATGTATTGCGACTCGACTTGATGGTTTGAAACAGTTCACGTCGTTCACGTGAAGGCATCATTAGGTATCAGACTGACACCAGACCAGAGCTCCGCAGAGAACACATGTTTCGTCCTTATTGGGTGCTCATCAGTGCGTGCGGAAGCATTCAGGTCCGACGATCCGGTGAAGTAGCGGTCAAAAGAGATCCGTAAAGTACACTATTGGAAGACTCATAATATGTGAGTTAGGGTTGCTAGATTATCGACAGCTTTGGCTGTACAAGGGTTACGCAATCATCCGTTGCTAAGGGCCGATGGGAGGGGCTAAAATTCAGCTATGTGTCAAAATTTATCATGAGCGGAGAGAAAAGGAAATTTGCGGGGTCCGGTGCTGTTGCTTGATGTCCGCAACCGAACATACATGAAAATTTCATTCATATAGCAGCATAAAAGACGTGTTTTGAAACTCATCGGGCAAGTCATATCCACCTCTCACACGAATTTGTACACCTAAATCCAAAATAAACACGCTCTTGACAGTCAGAGCCCGTTGAGACGGACGCCTATGGCCTTCCGTGATGCCGACAGCTGTCACTCCCTAACTCCGTGAGGCCATTTAGTAAACAAACGCTCAGCCAGAATGCGGTACCCTTACGCCGGCCGACCGGTCGCGTGATAATTAGGTTCCCTAATGTGAGTCCCCAAGCGGCGCCATCTATCCAAGGCATTGCGCGATGCCATAAACCCAAGTGCAGGTAGGCTCAATATAATCATAACATTCCACGTGAAGTAATTTAAAAAAAAGCACGCAAATAAATTTGCCTCTTAAGTTCATAGAGAACTCAACAGCTTTGATGAACAGAGCTCTCAGACTTCAACACCGGACCAGTAGACCAGAACTCCATGACTGATGCTTCAGTTTACGACATCGCGCAATGCCTTTAATAGATGGCGCCACATGGGAGACCCACATATCAATATGAGTCTTCCAGTGGTGTTATGTACGGATCTCTTTGATTGCTAGTTGCTACTTCACCGGATCGTCGCACCTGGATGCCTCCGCACTGATGAGCCCGCAATAAGGGCGAAACATGACTGTCTTGGCGGTCCGGCGTTGTGTGGCAGGCAGAGAGCTCTTTTTTTTCAACTCATAGAAATCGCTGACGGCAACCAAACGACCTCCCGTCAGATTTTGTGAAAACCAGACGTCGGATTTTGGCGGGGTGTTTTTATTTAAATTTCGCAAACAAACCTCATCCCAAGTTGAGGGTGAGAATTTTTCAAAATTTTTGCTGAATTTGTCAAGATTTTTCGAAATTTCATAATTCATTCAAAATTTTACAACTGAACCGATGTTCGATAATCCATTCCAAATACCTTGTACGTTTTCGCAGCGAAAACTCGGCTTTTCAGGGAGAATTTCGAGAAATTTAGTGTGAAATGCCGACCGGATGGTTTCGGGGGCCGCGTGTCGTCAAATTGCCTTGAAAAT
Source organism: Anaspis maculata (assembly GCA_949128115.1). Classification (NCBI taxonomy): domain Eukaryota; kingdom Metazoa; phylum Arthropoda; class Insecta; order Coleoptera; family Scraptiidae; genus Anaspis; species Anaspis maculata. Next base: position 33,711 of record CASBRS010000023.1, on the reverse strand, counting down.
TTGCCGCATAATTTGTCAAATTCGACCACGGCACGGCCAAAGTGACAGGAACGTCAATTGACGCTCTGGGTTTTGGGAAACTCAACAGTTCGGGGCATTTGAACAGTGTTTTTGGAAAAAATGTACCGTGTCAGCGTGCGAAATTGAATTGTGGTCTCGAGGAGACTTTCGAGCGTCCACCAGACACCACAAACCCAGCATCTCCTTCAAATTCGACGGCATTTCGGTTAAAAATTGCCAGGTCGGGCCAGACGTTGACTGCGTATTTCACAAAAACAGAAAAGTTATGGGGGTAAAACACGTCTGGGGGGTACTCACAATTTATTTGCAATTTCCAGCGGCTTCGCATTTCGAGAAAGGGGGCCTTTTTGGTCCTCCAGAGCACATATAATGTCGGTTACAGGGGTTCCTTGTCGCGACTTGTTTTCTACGGAATCCATAATAATTCCATCGGATCTTCTGGCCAGACCTCCAGAAAGGGTCCGTGTTTTGATGTGCGTCCTTGTTTTGGAGTTTTGCTCGTAAAATTTTCCAAAATTTCACTACAAAGATCGGAAACAATATTGAACGTTCCAGTTGCGTTGTGTCATTTGCAAATGTCAATGTGATATCACAGCACTCCTTTGAGGCAATTTTACGCGGACTCTTTAGGTTTGTTCCAATATTCAAATCGGTTAACCAGCCGGTCGACCACTTTTTCAGTGAGTGACTTTTAATATCAGAACGACAGTTGACGTTTGGGTTAACCTGCACTGACCGGCCTCCGAAGCTGGTCGTTGTGGTTGACGGCTGGTTAACCTTCTTCAGGCAGCCGGTCGTTCCAATATACAGTTTTTCAGGCGGTTGGTCGACCAGAACGAACATCGGAACGTACCTTCCTTGAGTGCCATTTTTCGCGAGTGCTCTTAAATACGTTGGAATGATGCTGACAGTTATGGACGTTTACGCGAGTAAATGTAATGATGAAAGCGAAAATCGTTACATGACATTTTTCTATCATCATTATCACAAGATCCGATTGGGATTTTGAACCTATGCCAACTAGAAATAGACAGTCTAAATGCATCTGTCAAATTTCGATTTTTGACGTTTCGAGAGGCCGCCATATTGAAGTCTTGCATTTTTCAACCTATCCTATCGGGATCTAGAACACTTGGGGTGGGGATCTAGAACACTTGGGGTGGACAACCAAGATGCATCTGTCAAATGTGATATTTTGACAGTTCTAGGGCCGCCATATTGAACTTTTGCAATTTTAAATCGATGCGATTGGGATTTTACACCCATACCCACTTGAGGTTGACAATCAAAATGCATCTGTCTGATTTTGATTTTTGGCGTTTCAAGAGGCCGCCATATTGAACTTTTGCATTTTTCAACCGATCCGATTGGGATTTTAAACATAATAGGTACCCCCCACTTAAGGTGGACAATCGAGGTGTATCTATCGAATTTGACGTTTTGACAGTTTCAAAAGGCTGTCATATCGAACTTTCGCATTTTTCAACCGATTCGGTTGGGATTTGAAACCTATAACTACTTGAGACGGACAACCGAAATGCATCTGTGAAACACTGATTATTGACGTTCCAAGAGGCCGCCATATTGAACTTTCGCATTTTTTGACCTATCCGATTGAGATTTAGGATCTATAGTTGCTTTGATTGAGCAGTCGAAATGCATCTGTCAAATGTCGATTTTTGACGTTTCTAGAGGTCGCTACATTGAACTTTAGCATTTTTCAATCTATCTGATTGGTATTTTGAACCCATAGCCACTCAAGATTGGCGATCACAATACATCTGTCAAATTTTGATTCTTGACGTTCTAAGAGGCCGACGTTTCACAGGCCGCCATATTGAACTTATGCATTTTTCAACCGATCTCATTGGGACTTTAAAGACTTCAAACCTATACCCACTTGGAGGTTGGCGATCGGAATGCAGCTGTCAAATTTTGATTTTTGACGTTCCAAGAGGCCGCCATATTGAATTTTTATAATTTTCAACTGATCTGATTGAGATTTTGAACCCATAGCCACTAGAGATTGGCGATCAAAACGCATGTGTCACATTTGGATGTTTGACGTTCCAAGAGGCCGCTATATTGAATTTTTGCATTGTTCAACCGATCTGATTGATATTTCAAGCCTTTACCTACTTTAAGTAGACAATTGAGATGTATCTGTCAAATTTGCCATTTTGACATTTCCAAGGCTGCCATATGGAACTATTGTATTTTTCAACAGATTATATTGAGATTTGAACAAATACTTAGTCAAGATGGACGATCGAAATGCATTCGTCAAATTCGACATTTTGGAAGTTTAAAGCCGCAGTATCAAACTCTGGCTTTTTTCAACCGAAACCATTTAGTTTTCAAACCTAGACTTGGTTCAGATGAACAATTGAAACGTGACTGTCAAATTTTGAATTTTGCACATATTTTTATTTCATCTCAATTTCTCCTACAAATATTTACAGAGGCTCCTAAATAATACGAATACACGGTTCTGCTTTTTCTTCCACTACACGGTGTCTTCCACGACAGTACCTTCTTCATGGTTTAGGTTTCCATAACACATATCGTCACTTTCATTTTCAAAGCTTCATCATGTTTCCAGTATTTCCAGTAGTTATCTTGAACAAAAGTAGAAATACATAATATTTAGGATATGAACAAAGTAATGGTGTCTCAATTTTCTCCAACAACTCTCCACTGACCAGACACTACTCTCAGTGACATGCGTTTCGTTCACAATAGAACCCTACGAGTCCAGGCAGAAATTTCAAAACACGCGAAAAACAAACATTCTCTCGAATTCGTGTTACTCGTACACAATCAATCACTTACGCCTCTTGGAAAACTTCTTCTGACCAAGACACTATCGACGGACATGCATAAAATTACTAAACTCGCCAAGGAAGAAGCTGATATTTGCCTAAAACAACGGAAAATCAACATCATGTATACAATTCCCCTTCCACTTGTCCGGTGTCAGTGGAACAAATTCCCTGTCTACTTTTCAACCAATGCTGTCACCCAGGCGACGGCTTGCCGGCGCCGGTGACACCTAGTCGTCAAATATAACATCCTAATCTTGGGACTAATCGTTAGACTCTCGATACTACCCGGCCGGCGGATATAAGATGCAGTTTCCACATTCCACGCACGCGATTTCAGTGAACATACGGGACGTACTTTTTTTGTGCGTGGACCGTAAAAACGCCCACAATGAGAAAAATGTATGGAATGGGAAAAAAGCTATATATCATTTTGTTCGATCTATTTCTGGATTAATTCCACCATCGCGTGACACATTACCGACAACGGAAATATCTTTGTGGGTAATCCGGGCAAACAATTTTTCGCCGGGCCGCTTTCCCTGTTTGAACAGCCGTCAATACTACTTGTGGATTTAATTACACAAAGCACTGTCACCAGATCGATCCGTCTGGATGACAAAAAAAAATCTATCGTGCGCTTTTTCCGCTTATCTTCCGAATGACATGCAACAAACTGCCTAATTCATCTATATACGGTAGATTCCGACGTGGAGATTCCGTGCATTGTTTGCCTTGGCTCTTTCGTAACAATAATATGAATTACAAATTGGTTATGCTTCCAATACAATCATTTCCTCTGCCGTCTCTGGTTGCTAACGGGTGATTGAAAAAATATCATCAGAGTGAACATTGTATCGTCCACACTAGTCTTGTTTTTTCAGCAAACGAGACGTTCAAAATCATGAGCGACTTTGAAGCATTTTCGTCGTCCATCTCACATTTAGGGTTAATTCAATTTTTTTTTTCCTCCTTATCGGCATTTCTACACCATAGGAGTTGCTGCATTTATTTTAGTTGATATACAAGTGGAAAATCCGTTTACACAGCACAACACCCAGACCTGATACGCCCGGGAATCGAACCCGGGAGCTCTGCTTGCCGGGCAAACACGCAGTCCACTCGGCTAGCGAGCCGTCTTCAATTTCAATTCAATTTTTGACACTTTTCACATGCGCCTTTTCAAAAACTCTTCATTCAAAACTGATGATATTATTTGGCTAATCTACAGGTGTTCCGTGATCTAACGTATGCGTCGAAAGTTTTGGGAAATTGTTTAAAGCTAATTACTTTTTTCTGAATTGTCTCTATGTTTTAACTTGATATTGCAAAAATTGACATCATACATAATAATAACAAATTCATATTCAACATATTGATAATGGACCATTATCTTCGAAGGATCTCAATTTTCTTCTGCTATGTTCCATAATTTTTTGTATCAATTTCTCCAATGCGAAATTCTCTAACGTTATTGAAAAATGCGACGCCGTAATTGGTCTTCATTTGCACCTTCCCATCCCTTGTCGTATACAATCCTGCTCAATACTTACCAAAAATCTTATATTGGTCGAGCTTGCGGTACATTGGGAGGCAGGAGCTTAGAGAAATTAATCCTGCTGTTGTCCAGAGAACGATCGAACATGGCAGAAGAAAACTGAGGGTCATCGAAAATAATGGCCCATCTTCAATGTGTTAAATAATATATAATATAATATAAGTTACAAAATTAAAACTATCCAAAAAAAGTTATCAGCTTTTAAAAAAATTCCCAAAACTTTCGGACCCATACGTTATGTGACAAATTTCAACAGTGGATAGAGGAGTCCAATATGAGTTGAGACCTGAAGTTTTTTTTTTAACATTGGTTACGAAGATACTTGTTACGGAGTTTTGTACTTTTAGTCACAATTTTCGAAGTGGAATATTTCTGCAACGGTTTCGTATAATCGATTGAAATTTTAATGTCACATTCCCTCACTGATACTTCATAACGAGCCATAGCACGCAGAAAAAAAACCAGGACCAGGCTAAAAAAAAAAAATCATGTAGGTTTTCGTGTCAAAAAGAACATTTTTTGAGCGAACTTCAAGAAAATAGTTACCATGTTCATAAAGCTGAGAAAAAACTCTACACAAATGGCTTTTCAGGTCTAACGGCACACTTGAGGTGTCCTTGCAAAAAAATTGGAAAGCAGCTTATGCACTAGAGGTGAAACTTTTACCGGGCATAAAAATTTAAGTAGTTCGATATGATTTACAAAAATACTCCAGTTGAATCAAATCTTCTACTTGGACAACATAGCGCATAGCGAAGAGCATAATTGAGAAGAAACAGGGTTGTAATGAACTGCTCAACAATGGAAGTGTTACAAAACAAATTTTACCCAATTTTGAACCACTGTAACTTTTGATTGTCACAAACGATTCCGATTCTGTTCCAAGTTCTGAATTGCCCAATCTTTTGTCCATCTCTCTTGTCGATATGAAATCCATAGAGCCTCTCATCAAATTTCTACAGGGTGATGAACAGAGCAGTGCAAAACTGACTAAAGTTCAACATACCCCCGTTTTCGCTAAACATTTTTTTAGGGAGTATCAACACCAGATTTATGAAGAATGATGTGTTCCTTCGAAACGGTTTTCGAATTTTCGGGATTCCAGTCGAAACAGCCAAAATGTGATTTTTATCGTGAATACTGCATGTTATTCTTGTAGCAATGCCAAAACATTAGAACTTTCCATATCAAGATGACGTCACTTGGTAGGCTTGTTCACTGAACAATTCTGAGCAATTAGACTTGCAACACGTTCCTATTGTTCAGTGTGGGGGTGGAAAAAAGCCCAATTGGCAGCGTACTTTTTGGTACAACTACTAAAATTCGGGTTTTTAGCATTGAAAAAAGGTAATTTTTCACTCTTTTCTGTCAACATGGGACTACGTCATTAGAATTAGATTGATCACATTTCCACCATTTTGGAATTTTTTGCATTTACCCTTTTCAAAACATAGGCATTGACAAATGTCCTGGAGTCCGGCCCGTTGGCATTGGTGAATGCCTGCGCAGAATCTTGGCCAAATGTATTGTCTTGGCTTCTGGGAACGACGTGACTGAAGTTTGTGGAGCCAATCAACTGTGTGGTGGACTAAAATCAGGGATTGAGGGAGCTATTCATTTTATGGAGGAAACATTCCAAGAACATTGCAGCTCTGGGTCTGGATGGGGTCTACTCTTAGTTGATGCTGACAATGCCTTTAATAGAATAAATCGAACATTAGCTCTTTGGCAAGTAAGGATGCACTGGCCAAGAGCAGCAAGGTTCGTTTACAACACATATAAAGGTAATGCAGAACTGGTTATGGCTGGTACTAAGGAAAGACTTTATAGCAGAGAAGGAGTTACACAAGGGGATCCGCTTTCGATGTACCTCTATGGTCTATGGACTGGCCACTCTGCCCCTGATTCGCAAACTTAAGATGGTTCAGAACGTAACACAAACATGGTATGCAGATGACTCTTCCTGTCAGGGACAGATAGAGGATATTCGGAAGTGGTGGGATTGCTTGAAAGAAAATGGACCATTACATGGATATTACCCGCAGGCGGAGAAAACCTTCTTGGTTGTGCATCCAGATGACATTGGAAAAGCGGAGATGAAATTTGCAGGAACGGATGTGAGAATAGTTACAGGTAAAAGATTGCTCGGAGGATTTGTTGGATCAGAATATGAAAGAAAGACATTTATGAAGGATAAAGTTTATGATTGGAATGACTCCATCTTAAAATTGGCACAGATATCTGATAAGTTCCCGCAGTCAGCCCATGCCGTAGCTACAAAATCGCTACAAGCAGAATGGGCATTCCTCCAAAGAGTAGTACACGATGATGAAGATATCTACAAGCCACTACTTAATACGATCAGAAGTGATTTATTTTCATCAATAATTGGAAGAAAAATAAGCGATGAGGAATGCGACATAATGCACCTGCCAGTAAGAAATGGGGGTCTTGGAATGACCAACCCAGTACTTGAAGCTGGAAGAAACTTTACGTTTTCGAAAATGGGATCCAAAGTGTTGATCCAAACTATGAAAGATAATGCAACATTGGACATTGATGCTCACGAAACATCTCTGAGACACTCCCGAAAACTTTGTCAAATTCAAAAAAAAGATACAATAAAAATCATACTCGAAGATGCACTGCAGAAGCTCCCGTCCAAAAACCAAAGAGCAATAAGAAGAGCTGCCGATGAAAGCATGAAAACCGGGAGTTGGCTGACATCCATTCCTTTGAAAAATCTCAATTTGGATTGGATATGTCCCCTCTTGAATTCCGAGACAGTCTTGCCATCCGATACGGAAAAGAGCCCATTAATCTTCCATCAACCTGCGATGGTTGTGAAGAAGCTTTTGACGTCCAACATGCTCTGAAATGTCGGCATGGCGGACTGATAATTAGACGTCACAATGAAGTGAGGGATGCGCTCGGTGACTTGATGGAAGTTGCGTGGGGGAACTGTGTTTTGAAGCCAGTCGTCGGTGAAGAACCTGCTATACGAGCTGATCTTGCATGTCGTGGAGTGTGGGAGCCACAGGTTGAGGCGTTATTTGACGTACGTGTAGTGGACACAGATGCCCAATCTTATTCCTCTTTATCCACTGATGCAGTGATTAAACGAGCAGAAACAGAGAAGAAAGCGAAATATCTGCCAGCTTGCGAAAAGCGACATGCGTCCTTCACGCCACTAGTAACATCTGTTGATGGTTATGTTGGGAAAGAGTTCCAAGTTCTTCTCAGAGTCCTAGCCGAGAGGTTAGTCGAAAGGTGGCACAGACCTCACAGCCAAATCATTAACTGGCTTAGAGTCAGAATAAGCTTTGCCACTCTTCGAGCCACCAGCATGTGCTTAAGAAGGAGTAGGAAGAGATGGAGGAGCTGGAGGGAATTTGGTGATGGTGCTGGTGTGCCTTTTTGTGGCTGAATTTATTAATATATCCATTTATACATATATACTTAGAACCCATTCGTTTATTTAATATTCTATTTAGTGTTGTTTATATTTATATTTTTATTAAATCTCAGTTGATGAAAAAAAAAACATAGGCATGTTTGGTATCATTTCTTGGAATGTTGGTCCCCTAAATGGGATTCTGTCAATAAGATCTGTCTATCTGTTTGTCTATCTGTCCATCTCTTTCCTAAAAATATTTGCGAAATTTTTAACCCAACCCTCCTTCTTCCTGAAATTCTCTGAGTGGAGTGTTCAATTTAATATTCTTGACCTCTCAATTGTTTTCAATGCAGTCAGCGTCATGCTGCATAGCATCGGAATAGATAATTTTATGTGGAAAAAATGTCACCCAAATTTCACCCTTTCGCTCCCCCCACATCATCTAAAAAATCTGAAATAGCAATACCTACTTTGTGATACATCAAATTGAAAGAGATTAAATTCCCTCCATGAACAAAATTTTCTCAAAATTTTTAAAACCCTCCATTTTCCTCACAAAATCTCCAAATGTCTAATTGATTTAGAGAGGGGTTGAAAATTTCAGAGAAACTGTTTTCGGGAAGAGAATTCAATTTCCTTTAATTTGATGTATCACAAAGTAGATGGTGTTTTGTTGAGTTTTGAAGTTGAGGTGGAGGAGCGCAAAGGTGGGTAGCACTTTTTCCACCAAAAATTGTTTTCTTTGATGTTTTCTATGATGACACTGACTGAATTGAAAAGAATTGAGGGGTCCAGAATCAAAAATAGGACTGTCACAGAAGTTTTAGGGAGAAGGAAGGTGGGGTTGAAAATTTTGCAAATATTTTTTTCAGAAAGAAAATTCCATTTCTTTCAATATGATGTATCGCAAGGTGAGTGGTGTCATTTGAAATTTCAAAGTTGTGGTGAGTGGGGGCGAGGGGGCTGAAAACAGAAATTTGCCAATGTATGTTTTAGATGTCCCCTTAGATATAAAAAATCGACCTGTTTTTGCTCGAAGAAATATTCACTAGGAATCGGGAGTTATTGCAGGGGGATAGTTTTCAAATGATCACCCGGTACAGTATTTACAATAGAAAATCACATTTTGGCTGTTTCGACTGAAATCCGAAAAATTCAAGAACCGTTTCGAGGCAACACATCATTCTTCATAAATTTGGTGTTATTGGTCCTGAAAAAAAATTCAATAAATAAATAAATAATAAATAAATGTTTTTCTCCTTATCGGCCTGCACCGGCCATAGGAGTTTTTGCCTTTTATTATAATATCACATTTACATGAAAAATTGCAAATTGGACAAACACAAACATCCAGACTTCTTCCGGGAATCGAACCCGGGGCTCTCGCGGCCGCAGGCAGCCACACAACCACCTGCGCCACGAGGCCGTCAAAAAAAAAATTCAATAAAAAACTGAATGTTCAAGTTTCATCACTTTTGCACTGCTCTGTTCATCACCCTGTAGAAATTTGATGAAAGGCTCTACGCATTTTATATTGACATGAAAGATGGCTAAAAAATTGGCCTATTTAATACTTTTAACAAAATCAGAATCGTTTGTGCCAATCAAAAGTTACAGCGGTTTGAAATTGGGTGAATTTTTGATTTGTAACACTTTCATTGTTGAGCAGTTCAGTTGAAATTCCATTCAATTGTTTTTGCTTCTTGATCAAGCTATTAGCTGGAACCGTTTTCATTATTTTTTCCCAACTTTTTGTCAGTAAGATACTTTTTAGGAGAATTTCCAAACATGAACATGCTAAAAATACCAGAAAACCAGATACACCTTTGCGTGAGATCGACGACGATTTTGAGTAATTGCGAAATTGAGTTTTGACCATTCTATACGTTATTTGGAAGTCACCCTATTTGCTTGCGCTGTATCACACAACGAACAGTTTGTATTTGTGCGGTGGTCAACCGAACAAGCGCTCCCGCTCCCATACATCACAAAGTACTTTGAAATTCGATCAGCACTTAGAACCGCAACAGATTTCCCTTGCAGATATTGTAACTTCCTCTGGCTATACATTCGATGACCAAATTACCCTCTATTAAACCCTCAGTTTTCAAATCGTACCAAAGGAAGTCAAACAAATTGGTTATTGCCACGGCTATTACTTATTTACAGAAATAAACCAAGCAATTCACTAATTGCTGCTGCATCGCTTACCTTTCCAGTCTCCACCCCCTTTAAAGTGCACAACGTTTGAATTCCAGATTAGTACAACATCCTCCAGTAGCCGGTATTGGGACAGTAGCGTTTTACCCTTTTTGCACTGATTTTTTTCCGGCACGACGACAGCGACCCTGCCCGTCCGATTTAAGTGATTCTCACAAAAGACCATTCCCTCCCCCGCCCCCCACTTTGCTCCCGAACATACTCCCGAGTTGCTTGGAACACGGCTGTGATGCAAAATTCGAATTCCGGGGCCGGTTTTCTTATTCCGCAGCCGTGCAACGTCGTCGTACGAGGCCAAAGTAGGAGAGCGTTCCGGGCCCGGTCCCCTGCATTACCCTTTAATGCAATTTTGTTGCAGAATACGACTACGACGGGGAGTACACTTTGCCGTCGAACGGGCCGCCACCCATCCAGGAACCCCCGGGGGCGTACAGCAGGGGCGCCAGGTCCCGCACCGCCTCCCCCGCACCATCATCCTTTGTGATCCTGCTGGCGCTGCTGGGAGCTGCGTGGACGATCGGAGGTCGGTCGTTACATGCTCTAAGGTATGTAATTCTATCAATCCATTTTTCAATTATCTGTTGATTAATTTTGAATCAATACTTATCTACTATTGGTTGATAAAAAACAATTTCACTAAAAATGAAATGATAGGTATGGAGCACTAGTTTTTAGACTTTTTTATCATCTCAAGCCTTAGTTAGGTGCAATCAACAAACATGAAAACAAGATGCTCTCTAGTAATAATATACAAAAAAAAGATCTAGGAATTACAAGATTGTATTGCAAAATCTGACTCCTCCAAATTTGTCAGAACTTGCTTCATTGAAACTCATGTTAGCTGGAGTGTGCTCTTTGAGTAGCTCAACTTCTGTCTTTGTGAGGAAGCTCGCATCACTCCAAATTTACATTCCCACAGATATTTCCAAAGTTTTAGGGCAAGTTTTCGATCGGCTCTGTTTCCTGTTCCAGTCGAGATATTCATTTATTTACTCTACAGTAAACATTGCAGAGCACGTCGACCAATGTTGAGAGCCCATTGGGTGTACAATATGAGTGTATATATGAAATCTATAAACATATAAAAGCAATATAACACACCACAATGAATACATAAACAAACAGTAAGTACACAGACTGCACATTAAAATGTGTATAGTGTATAGATACAGTGGGGTTCGTGCGTTAGATAACACTACAGTTTTGATTAATGAAGTGAAACTCGACACAGAGTCTCTTGAAACTGTTTGAAGTACTTTTGTCCGATGAGAGAGAATAAAATATCGATGGGGAGCGCTATACAGTCCCATTTTCAAAATAGCGGCCAAATTTTGAAAAACTCAAACAACACTGGTCGTGTATTTGCCGGAAAAGTATCATTTCTTTCTATTTCGGAAATCTCCCTCTCTCTCTCCCTCTCTCCCCAAAGAGTGCCTAAAGAGGGTGTTGTTCTCGGGGCCTTAACTCTCATTTCGGTTGCAAAGAACCGGACGGTTTCGGAAAGCAAACACAGCACAGTTCGAGTGACTCTGGTTCATTACAATTTCAAAAATGAAAACGGTGAATAATAATCTCAAGCTGGATTCCCAGATGCGAATTGCAAAATTTCACGTCAAACTCCTCATATTGCCCAATCAGAGCCCTCGAAATCAAAATTTGACATACAAAATCGCATTTTCTCACGAATATTCGCAACTGGGAACCCAGCTTCAAGCATATTACAAAGTGACGACAAGAAGCCAAATAAAATAAATAAGCAAGCAATCACAGGAAAGCTTCAACAGAAGGTCGCACCCTTCAACAAATGATACCGGTTGAAGAACGGAGCGAATTATACACTTGAACTACAGAAGTAAACGGATCCGGCGGTAGCTTGGTGGGCTCCGTCTCTGGCTTCAAACCCAGTGTGGTATATCCTGGTTTTGGCCCCACTTCTGTAGTGCATCCTGGTCACGGCACCACTCTGTAATGTATCCTTGTCACGGCATCATTTTTGTAGTGTACCCCTCTTTTCGATGTTGGCAGTGATCGTCGTTGTTCCTTCCCTTCCCCACGTCGTTTACCTTTTACCTACGTTGTGTTGTTGAGCTCTTACTCGAGATGAGAATGTATCGTTGGGGATGAGGTTTGATTCTTGAATGAAACGCGAATGAATCACAAGCAAAATGAATGTTTATTGAAAATCAATTGCAAAGTTTTTGAATGAATTTGTTTCTTTTCTCAAAACACCTCACCACAAGAAATTGACAGTGATAAAATTATACAACATGAATGAAGAACAATAAAACACATACAAGAAATATCCTGACAAATTATTTAGACAATGCAGGAGTTTACAATAATTAAATGAACACAAAATCAGAATTACAAAGCAAAACAAGAAATAATGAAACATGTCAAACTGTCAATTTGATCGCAAAGGAAAAGTGACGTATTCGCTGACAGGCACACATGGGAAGAACACGTCAAAGAAACCCCTGCGTATAAGGGGTTGATTGGTTGATCAACCGTCTGGTTGATTGTTGAAAAATCCCTTCCCAAATGATCTGAACAAAAGTTAAGTGTGAATGAGTCATGATGAAATGACAGAGAAGTCACTCCAGTTATGCATTGATCAAGTCAGCGTGAATCGGTGCTGGAACCTCTTTGAAAGTTTGTTTAGTTTACAAGTTATTTCCATAACAACAAAAGGAAAGTTGCTCGCTTACGCTTTGGAGAAAACTTTACGCTCATCAATTTATTTATACATTTTACAAACAAAAGAAGTCGAATTGATAGATAAATAAACAATAAAGAAACAATCGGTAAACAAGTGAATAAATCAGCAAGAGACAAATAATTAGCAATAGTGTAGGTAAATAAACAAGAAACAAACAATAAGTGAATAAGTAGATGAATAAACAAGAAACAAATAAGAGATAAATAGGTACATAATCAAATAAGAGACAGGTGAAAGATAAATAAGTGGAGAAGTTGAAGTTGGTCATACTTTTAGTAAGCAATTGGAAGGAAGAAGTATCTATAACGCATTCGCCCGAAATTCCCCAGAAGTTACCCATCACAAACCCCACAGATACATACTTACATACATAACAGAACAATGGTTAGTAAACAGTAATCACATACAGTAAATAACAGTAAATACAAGAAAATCGACTCGAGCCAACCTGTGGCCCTCTCCGTCATTTTACATAATTTCCCCCCAAATAAGGAATAGTTAGTAGACTCAAGTCGACACTTAGTCGACAATTGCGGCAAGAGGGAAAAAAGGAAAAATTTACACGGTCGGCCGGTTTTATAGAGGCAAGGAAAAACAGCAAAAACCAGCGAGCTTGACCCGACGCGCCATCCATTGGTACCACTGCCTCTAACAGCGGCGCACGGCCGAGCCACCTTCAGTGGCGTTACCCGGAGGTGGGAATTTTTCGAACGTAACATAATAAAACACAAAATGGTAGCGTTACGATGGTGGTTAATCTTGTTACAGTTGCTGATCCCGCATCCTCAAAAAAAAAAGCAATTTCCTGGAGTGTCCGCATATGCATGCGCACGTGGCGAAATGTCATGGGACGGATGGACACGGGACATACTAGACAGCTACGACTTCATGGCTCTTATTCAAGAAGAAGACGCGTTCAAAGCCTTAACAGCTTTTGCTGTGAGGGCCTTTGAACTGCAAACTGAACGACTAGCTGCGCTGGTCAACGATGACGAAGACTGACTGACGGACGACCCAGGGCGGTGACGCTCGTCTTCGTGGTATAAATGAGGTCCTTTCCTCCAAAGTCCTCTCTTTCCAAGTCCGCCTAAGACACGCTAGTTCTAGGCGGACGTCGAATCCCAGTCCCGAAGCCTGTCAATTTTCATTGACGTCTGATTTCCGTGATTATGAATGATGATGATGATGATGAAAGGAGGATGTATGGTGGATTACCTGACGAGTGGTTGAGATCAAGTGCAAGAGAGGGCACGCTGAGAATAAAGGCGGTGGTCGGTGGATGTAGCCCCGCGGAGCCCTCCACCATAAGCTTGAACTCGTACGCAGCCTAGCGGTTTGACGACACCTCACCTGGTTCTGTTTTGAGCTGGCCTACCGATGCAGTCTGCAAGTAAGACCATTTTGGGAGAGGTGCGAGCACACAACACGCGCACCTCGAAGACCATACCAAGGGTCTCTAAAAATCTGGTACCGGGGGTTCACTGGGCAAGCTCCGGCAGTGATTGATGGTAGAGAAAAAATCCGGGATGCGTAGTTACAATACCGTTATTCGGTACAAGGCTCTTCGAAGACCCTGGGCGGGTGAGCTGCGCTTTACCAGTTCGGGTACTAGCCTGCAGAGCTAGTGGAGTCAGCTAGTGGACTCGCATTCACCAGTATGATCGAAGGGTTTTGCAACCTGGACTAAACTGGCAGCATCGGAACACAATAGTAGGTGGTTAGTAGCCATCAAGCTGCTATGTCCAAAGTATCAGATGAAATCAGAATTTGTAGAAAAGTTCCACATGCATTGTAAGAGCTGACCCAGTCCAACTAGTACAGGAATGGTGTTGATGCAACTCGTCTGATATTATTTTCAAGTTCTTTAGCAACCGGGCTTTGCTCAAAAATGATGTTATCGAACGTTATGTCCAAGTACTTTATCAATTTTTCTTTATCGACCAATCTCACGATATCATCGCCGAATGTAATCGCCTCAAGCTTTTCTCTTTTTATATGTAAATATTTTAACTTTTAATGGGACATAGATCGGGTATTTTAGTCTAATCTCCCTTGATCATGTTTTTCAAAACTTTCTTTGCCGGCTGTACCATGTGCTTAGCCATACCATTCGAATGAGGATGAAACGGTGCAACTGTTCCATGTCAAATTCCTCCTTAAAATATCTTGGAGTTCAGTCGAACTGAAGGCCGTCATCAGATACAATAGTATGCGGATCGCGAAAAGTTCTCGTAATATGCGCATAGATGCTTCCGTGCTACAGGTCGACACGGTACGCACTTCCAGCCACTTCGAATATGAGTCAACCATCATCGTGATTATATAGTTGATCCTTCATTGGTCCCGTGAAATCCACATGCACATGTTCCCAGGGATTGTTGATATACCCTTGCGGATGCACTGGAGCTTGAGGAGGGTAATATTGGAGCTGTTAACAATTCTCTGGCAATTGTTTACACATCGCTCGGTTTCAGCTTCGCGCTAGCGCTTACTCTTGTTCCATACAGCACACATCCTAGATGCGCTGAAAGTTGGCTCCTCACTTCCTTGTACAGTTTCAACTTTCAACTCCAGTTCCACCGGCCTGCCGTGCAGCACGAAGTCAGTACTTTCGACAATCATTTTTTGATATATCTGCTACTTCTTCCCTGTTATTCCTGTTTCCGGTTTTTTTTCTAATATAAGAACTTCACTCGTGACAGGTTCTGCGAATTACTTGCTGCCGAGTCAAATTCCTATATATCCACCCAAAATAAGGCTGAATCTCAACAATCGAGGCGAAATGCTCTCGAGCGTCGCGTCGGCTTGATCTCTCCCAAAATACACAATACGTGGTCGGTGATCGGTAACTATAACGAATTTTCGGCCATGCAAATATAAGTAGAATTTTCGGCCATGCAAATATAAGTAGAATTTTTTGACCTCCACAACCAAGCTCAATGCTTCACGGGCAGTCTGGGCATCGTTCCGTTCGCACTGGAGTGTTTGCAAGTGAAATATAGACGCAATCGTCAAGTCTTCTTCTGAGTTCCGCAGAACAGCGCCCACCTATCGGCTGCTGACGTCGCACACAACCAGAGGTTTGTTCTCGTCGTAGTGTGTTAGCAAGGAATTTTCTGCCCACAGCTGTTTACACTTCTAGGAAGTTTTCCATATGTTGGGGCTTCTCTTATCGCCCGCTATTTTTCCTTCATCGAGCGTACTCCCGACATGTTGATCGTACCTATGCCACAGAAAATCAATTTTTCCCACGTCGAACGCACATTAACCACGGCCAACTCGGGGGGTCCGTCTTCAAAGAAACGCCTCAACATTTTGCTCAACTGATCGGCCAACTCAGCCTTGTTCTCCTGGAGGCTTATAACTGTAGAATATCATACTTCTCATGATCTACTTCATCGTCGCGCACCAAGACAGTTCTGTGGCAAATACTTAAAGGGTCATAACTCCGTTTTTGACGTTTCAAGAAAATATGTCTTTAGTTTTGAAAACTTTCGTGCACATTAGCTTTTGAATGCTTTTAGGAACCTGTTAATTAATAATTATGGACTTATGAAACTGATGGATTATCGATCCACGTGGAGTTTATTAGAACTTTGTTTTTCGAAAAAAGTTGAACTCATGCCCTTTTTATCATGGTGAAGCTTCTCACATGATGCAGTAAAAATGTCACAAGTCTACGTAACCTCAAGTTATAAATGCCTAAAAGGTGAAAAGTTGACATCAGCCGGTAAACATATTTGATAAATAGGGCGTAAGTCTACCTAAAGCGTTACAAACTGTAAGGTGCTGGAACGGTTAAAAAGATATAAATATACTTACTATTGGCGGAGTATGACTTTATACTGTGTATTAAGGGCTCAAGTCAACATATTCTTCAATAAAAACAGTCGGGAGTGATTTTTCCCCCTTAATTTCAGTAAATAAATGCGAAACTTTTAAAAATGGTGGAAGGCAAAACAAAGTTTAAGTAAATTGAACATGAAGAGTAAAATATAATCAAACTCAGTTTGAAAAAATTGGTAAAAATTATGTTACGTAGATAGTAAGTAGGGACCTATGTGGAAAAATCGTACGTATCAAAAACGTTTTGATGCCAACCTATGACTTTCTTATTGGGGAATTAAACGTCTATTGGATCCCTATTGAACGTTCGAGGATATATCTTCAAAAATGTGAATAAACAACGTTCAATAAAGTGAATCAAATTAAACGTCCAAAATACATCTTGAAAAAAAACCAATAAAAAACGCTTTTTATTTGAGTCAAACAATGCAAACGTATTATAAACATTACAGATAACGCTAGAATTGAGATTTTTTGATAACGTTGCTCGAACGTTTTCTGTCCATCCAAAACTAACCGTACTCACTAAACGTTGTGGAACGTTCCATCATCACCCAAATAAAAACGTTTTGATGCCAACCTATGACTTTCTTCTTGTGGGATTAAACGTCTATTAGATTCCTATTAAACGTTCGTGGATATATCTTTGAAAACGTGAACAATACAACGTTCAATAAAGCAGATAAGATTAAACGTCCAAAATGCATCTTGAAAAAAACGACTAGAAAACGTTTTTCAATTTCATTGTATAAAAAGATCTTATCTTTATTACAAAGTAAATATATAGATATATACGATAATGAACAATCACAGACAAACAAAGTAAATTAAGAAAAAAAAACCAGACGATAGAGTGGTATTTGGCAGGATTCACAACATGTACAAGTGCAACATAACTAGAAGTTTACTCTATGCATATCAAGGACATTTTGGCAGAGACGTTGACAATAATGACAGCTATCCACTCATTATGGATGAAGGACCTCAACAGAAGAATATTCATGATTGTGCGTGACTTTGTAATAAAGATAAGATCTTTTTATACAATAAAATTGAATTGAATTGAATAGAAAACGTTTTTTAATGGAGTCAAACAGTGCAAACGTATTATAATCATTACAAATTACGTTAGAATAGAGCTTCTTTGGTAACGTTGCTCGAACGTCTTCTTTATATCCAAAATTAAACTAAAAGTTTCAGCTGATTTGAAGTTGTTTTATATAAGCCGCAAAAAAGACGTTGTATTCTCAAAGTAGGTGAACTTTTGCCGCCAATTAAACGTTTTTTAGATGTGAAAAGTAAAATGTTCTATTAAACGTTCACAGATTTAACCAGACACCCACGTTCCAATCAAAATCGAAGACGTTTAATTGAAACCAGTCAAACGTTAGTTGAACGTTTAAAAACCCAATATGTGTTTACTGGGCTGTTGGTGGTGATATGACGAAGTCTTCGGAATCCTCCTCTGGTTTTCGGCATTTTTATATGTTGCAAAAATGATAGGTACTAAACTAATAAACTAGGTTCCTGACACCAGAGACGAACGGGCGAAGTTGACACAGAAGTGAGCAAAGTAAGGTTAAGTTAAACCTCTCACGCACTAGCATTGTGTTAAAAGGGTACAAGTAGATATTTACTTCTTAGTCGTATCGCTAAAGAAGGCATAAGTCTATTTATTGATGAGGACGCCTTCAATAGATAGGGTTATGTAGTCTTAATTTTCTCAGATTCTTCAGTAAAAAAGACATATGTGAATATATGCCATTTTAACAAAAAAGATACAAATAACCCAAGTTTACATACAGGGTGATTCATGAGTGACCTTACATAGGCTAATGGGAGATAGAGGACTTCAAGGCGAGTCAGGATCCACAGAAGAAATTTTGTTTTCTCCATTGGTTACGAAAATACAGGGTGTTTTGTGTGTTTCGTATAAAACTTTGATAAGCGATATTTCTGAAACGGCTAGAGATATTTTGTTGATATTTACCAGTAATATTTCTCTGTTGGAACTTATCTTGAAGCCATACCGAGTAAGTCAAAATCCAAGGCCGGGCTAGAAAAAATGTGCTCCTTTGTTATTTGATCAAAAAGTATATTTTCTGACCGCTTTTTCTGAAAACTCCTATCAGATTCGAAAAGCTGAGGAAAGATGCTTCAAGAATCACTCTTCAATTTAGATGGCACACTTAAACCGTTGGAAAAATAAAATTTAAAGTAAAATTTGTGGGTATGTTTCCATTTTCGACCGGACATAATTGACTCATTGTTCGATTGAATTCATTCAAATTCATTTTTTAGCTTGTCTCTGTGGAATAGAAGAGCTTGGTTGAAAGAAAAATTTCATAGCCGAAGATTCTTTTTACAACCAAATCGAGTCTAGTTTTGTGTTTCACTGTCGAATTCGTCAATAAAAAAAATTGTCGACTCTGGAATTTATCATCCATCCAAGCCCTTCTATTCAACAAAGATGAGCCAAAAAATGAATTTGAATGAACTCAATCAAACAATGAGTCGATTATGTCCGGTTGAAAATGGAAACTTACTCACAAATTTTACTTTTCTTCGTAACCCATTTACTTCCTTGGTATCTTCGTAACCAATTGAGAAAACAAAATTTCTTCTGTGGATCCTGACTCGCCTCAAAGTCCTCTATCTCCCATCAGTCTATGTAAGGTCACTCATGAATCACTGTGTTCCCTTTCAAGTGAAGCTAGTTTTTAAAATTTTGTACTTAAGGCTACTTATGTTCTTTCTACCAATTGAAAGATTGATTGTTCCAAATTTAAGTAGACTTGTGCCCTTTTTTGTGTACTTCAACGTAAATTCACTGCAAACCTTGGATTTTGAGGACCCATTTTCTTATATTTCACGCATAAGTACACATATGCCCCTTTAATGGATTAAAATATGCAAAATTTAGAATTTTTTGAAACCAGAATCTCAATTTGGTCAATATTTAAGTATTAAAGTATTAATTTTAAGTATTTGCCACAGAGTTGCTCTTGCCAGGGGCCAGACGGTCCATACGAAGATGGGCCTGTTGAGGGATTTCCAAGAAATCTCAACATAGAAAAACACGATTCGTTTCCCTCCGAGTATCAAACGAGCAAGAGCTACTTTTCTCACCGCCAGTAAATAATTTCCAGATTTGGAGATTCACCTTGGCCTTCGAGGTTCCCTGAACTCACTTTGCCAGATTTTTTTTTCTTGGGATGTAAAATCATTAAGAACTGAGGAGAGGAACTTAGAGTCTACAATTCTTGACAGTATCAAGAAAATAAGCAAAAATTTACTCAGTCCCTTTAGTAGAAGCAAGATTTCCCATCGATTTCTATGGAGGAAAAAATGCAAATGTACATTGATGCGAATAGACGGTTTATTTTAGAAGAGTGAACAAATGTGTCTGTGTTTGAACAAACTCCGACAATTTAGCTAATCAGCTATGTTTCGGAATTTCAAAAAATGATGCCCAGAATGTTTTGCTCGCCATTCTCAACCTTTTGCTTACACAGTCGAATCGAAGGAATTATGAGAGCATCCCTGTATTCTTGTGTTTTTAGATGATTGCACCTTAAAATGGGCCGAAAGCCCCTGAACTGAGTAGTTCTTATTGCTTGTTTTTCTTTTTCACACTAATTTGCTAACGAAATAATACACTCTGTGCCAAGTTGTAGAGACAACCGGTGCAAAGGTGCAATAGATGCAGCTTGCCTAAAATGCGACAATCTGATCCGTTGTTGAATCTGTTTGCGCCGGTTGCAACTCCGACTCGATATCATGCCCAAATTGTATAACCTCCGGGCTTTCTGCTATAACTTTTATCATTAAGCTTGAAGAGTTCACGCTTTTCATTATGATTTTGTTGGTTTCTCAGGTGATCCTCCTAAGCCGTGTGCACCTCAGCCGAACAACACAACAAACATATCTGGATCGTTCGCAACAAAACGCGCATCTTTTCGTCGCCGGTAACAAAGGAGAATGGAACAAGAAAACAACCAAAAACTGCTGCTGCTCCTGCTGTTGCAAGCAAACGAACTTGAGAGACTGATATAAAATGTAAATATGTACAAACAGTGCAATATTATAACTATACCTACGACGTAAGTCTAGCAGAATTGTGTACCTATCGTTGCTACGGTCCAGGGGGAAATGTTTTATTATTTTTCCGCGTACTTTTTACTAAGATGCAGCCGTTCTCAGTTTCTGGTTAATTCCAAACGCGATTTGAATCGAGCATCGATAAAATTAACATCATGTTCTACACAACTGAACTGATAGAATAGATGCTTTAATATTTAAATGGAAAATTTTGAATTATTCAGTACTGCAATTTCAATTTACAACGACTTGAAATTGGAAGCGTAATCCCATTGTTGATATTGTTATATTAAAATATTAATGGCGCCTCTGTGAATTATTGTGCTAGACCACAATGCGCGTCAAATGAAACAACAATAATTATATTTGGATTAAAACTAAATTTAATTAGGTATTCAAAATCGAAAAGCGCTGCAGAAAATGAGAACTGCGAGCATCCCTTCCTCGTTCCTCTGGACCGCCATCAAAATCGGCGCTGCATTTTTTTTTAGAGACTGCCTCTTCGACTTTAGTGCGTGATATTAAAATACGTGTACGTACATACATGTAGCATAGTGTAACATAACTAAATCAATAATAAAGTTTAAAGTAAGGCACGTCGTATCATCCATATCCTGAAACTCTACCTCCAGCGCGTCGCCCAAACTTTCACGGCAGAGTCTCTCATTATCGAAAATCGTGCTTGATGCTCCGAAATTTTAATTGCAGAGAACGTCGCAGCTAGAGCACAGCTCGCAAACCTAAAGGTAAGTGCCGAAAAACGCCCCCGAACAGCAAACTTTGTTGCTTTCTAAAAAAAGATTTATATACTCGCTTACATTGTAACTGATCCTGCAAATTGGCCGATGACACGCTTTTCCGTTTTGGCTTTATGAATTTTTAACGTCTTAATGCCTGCGAATTATTCCACTGCGACTGACGCTCGAAATCAACAAGTCAAAAAAGAATGGAGGGTGGTGGCATGGGGACTCGGCGCTTAAACCCATCGATTTAGCTGGTGCTGATGGGTATGTATATTCGCGACGTTCCGATTTCTGGAGAACAAGACTGGATATCTCCCGGGATCTGGTGCCTGTTGTGTGGAAATCGTCTTGGCTGAGAGACACTCTCCGTGTTTGCGCTAGGCTGAAATGCGAATGGAAATTCAACCGCGGTAAATAATAGAGATATTCATGACAGCATAGCTGCGGATCTGGGTTGACCGCCTGGCTTTCGATTTTTTCGAAGTGCAATAATACACATTTCCAATAAAACATTTTCTGTTATTGTGACGTCACAAAATGGGCGCCGCACTGGAAATAAGTAGTGTGTATGTAAGTAGCTACTCACCTACAAGGAATACATTTATCTATTATATGAATTTGCGATTTCATGAGTTTGGCGGCTGAACTGACGAACCTAGACTGTTAGTAATTTCTGTTTTGAAACGGGCGCCATTTTCAGCTGTTGCTATGTACACACTCATAGTTTCCTATAGCTTCCTTAATAACATTGATGTTTACAATCACGGTGTGATAATTATTAAAAACGTTATCTCAAAACTTCGATGCTTCCTAATAAAACTAACGTAGTTACAATTTCCCGGTCAAAGACTGGCGCAGAGATCTCCGGGCCAAAAAGCAAGCAATTTCACTTTGCCGACCCACCTTATAAATAATAGACTAGTTTTTCACGACACATCTCAACTGCTTGAGATTTGAACGGAAAATTGTAACCACGTTAGTCTTATTAGGAAGCATCGCGTTGAGTGAAAAATTACAAGAACCGCCACCGGTGACATGTCTGACACTGATGATGGTTTTCACAAGGCATTAGCTTGCTGTAACCCACATGGTGGGGTGGTAATCGAGCCTGCTTCAGCCTGAAGAATTTTCCAGAAATGAAGGCAAACTGTAACCAGAACAATGACCTTGCAGTACTTTACTATTTGCATTAAAAAACGATCCGCTGTAAAGCTAGTTTCAAAAGTTCACGCTTGTAGCGTGGCGTCATCTACCAGTCTATGACAAAAGATGACAGAGCTCCACAGACACGTGTTTCGCCCCTACTTGGGACTCATTAGTGCAGAGGCATCCAGGACAGGCGATTTGATGAGATAGAAATCGAACATCCATAAAGTAGAGGAGACTGGGGCCGGTTGTTACATTGCATTTTGAAAGCTCGCCTTTGGGGGAAGTGCGGCAATCCTGCTTTCTAGATGTGCAACATTCACTGACCTACATTCACATGAAGTTCCATGGCGATATGTTAAGTCGTTGCCAGGTGAGTTGAAGCTAGTGTTTTTGCCTTTTGAGTCCCTAATGTTGAATGGCTAACTCCTTGGATCATTATGCATAAAATCGAAATATCTGCTAATGCTCCAGTTTTAAGGGAGTTGCTAAGGAAAATTTGCTTAGCAACTCCTGCAAAATCGAAGCATGAGCAGATACTCCGTTTTTATGCACATGACCCCTTGTTTTATTAAAAGTACCTATAAACTCCCACATATCTGGTAATTTTCTTGAACGTTCATTGTCAAATGGAGAATATTCTCCATGTTTGCCTATTCAATCACTTCAAGGGTTACGTAGGAATAGCTGATTGAACTTGCGAAGTACAGTTGGGGCTGATTGTTATGGTCTTGACAGGATTAGACCCAACCCAACAGACCCGGGTACCATGTAACATGGTACAACAGGGTAGAAATCCGAGTTTCTGGCTAAAACTGTGGAACTCCCTGAATTAGTTACCAGTGTAAAACAAATTTATGGAAGAATACAAAAAAAACTTCGAGATAGGTAATAAATACATAAAATAATAGCTCTACTCAAATTTATCGAAATAGGGGTTGGAACAGAGGGTAAAAAAATGGCAACCACCACGCTCCAGGCGCCCGCCTTTCTACCAGTTAACACACTGTGATGGTACGCCCTCCTGACATTTTTTGGTTTGGCCTGTGATCGTCTTAGCCCTTCGTTGTGCCCGCTTTTGTTCAGGACCCCTATTCTTGAAACCTGAGTCCATATCACCTCATGAGAACTGGGCGTGGTTTAGCCATAAAGTTCCCTCGCGGTATTCTTGAAAATTGTGAACTGGACTTTGCGTCATTTTGGCGTTCACTTTACCGATTTCTCGGCGTACTTTGTTCTCTTGCTAGGTACCCAAGAGAAGTCGTGTGTTCTCCGGAGAAATAGCGCATAAGGCCTGTACAACGAAGTGATATAGCTAGATGAAAACAAGCGAATATGCCTCATGGGCATGAGGCTCAGTAGCGCACTTCCTTTTTGAAGGATTAGTGAACGCAAGATGTTGTAAAAATCAAAGTGATCGTGCTATAGACAAGGGCAAGTTCCAAGTTCCATGAAAATCGTTCCACTAATGAGAGATTTCGATATGGCGGCCAAGATGGCGGCAGAATGTTGGAATTTGGCTCAAGAATAAGAATGACCATACGAAACAAAGGTAAACCCCAAGCTCCATGAAAATCGTTGGGTGATAAGAAATTTCATTATGGCGGCCAAGATGGCGGCAGAGCATCATTAGTCCAAAATCGGATGTATTTTGATGAAGTTCACATCGCCTGCAAATTTCACTCAAATTGGACTACTTTCAGAGGAATTCAAAATGGCGAATCAAAGATGGCGGCCGAGTGACAAAAATATTTGATCAACTTTATATTGTGAATACGTATGCATTCGATTGGCGTTTGCACCATATGGATATCTTTTTTCGTTGAGGCATAATTCTTTCAGTTCTATCGCTCTGAAATGCGTCCAAAATGGGGAATACAAGATGGCGGCGGGGCGTCAATTGTCAAAAATTGGATGTATCCTAATGAAGTTCACATCGCCTGCAAATTTCACTCAAATCGGACCACTTTCAGAGAAATTCAAAATGGCGGATCAAAGATGGCGGACAAAAATCATTGGTAAACTTTATATGGTGGTCACGTACGCAATGGATTGGCGTTCGCACCACATCCATATCTCTACTTGTCGCTGAGGCATAATTCTCCTAGTTCTATCACTTTGAAACATGTTCAATATGGAGAATGCAAGATGACGGTGGGGCATCAATTGTCGAAAATTTGATGTATCTAATTGAAGTTCACATCGCCTGCAAATTTCACTCGAATCAGACCACTTTCAGAGAAATTCATAATGGCGGATCAAAGATGGCAGCCTAATGACAAAAATCATTGGTCAACTTTATATGGTGGACACGTACGCATTTCATTGGCGTTCGCACCACATCGATGTCTCTTTTCGTTGAGGCATAATTCTCTTAGTGCTATCACTTCGAAACATGTTCAATATGGAGAATACAAGATGGCGGCGGGGCATCAATTGTCGAAAATTGGATAGATCTTGATGGGGTTTACATTGCCTGCAAATTTCATCACAGTCGGATCACTTTTAGAGAAATTCAAAATGGCGGATCAAAGATGGCGCCAGAATAACAAAAAACCAAAAGCCAACTTGACATCCTGAACATATGTACTATTGATCAGCGTTTACATCACATCGATATCTTTCTTTCCTGAGGAGTTATTCAGGGTACGGACGGACGGACAAAGTGAAGCTAAAAGCGCCTTTTTCCCATATTTTGGGAAAGTGCGCTAAAAAAGGATAGAGAGACTCACGTCACTGATGCAACGAAGACGCTCCAAGTTTTAAGTTGTCGTGTAATGAGCTGCGCTCTTGTTCTGGTACGTACGACGTAACTAAGCCTGGTAGATTAATCGAATGAAATTGATTCGCTTCAGGAAAAAATCGACTCGGTTTGATGATAAACAGTCAATCGATTCGATATATCAGGTCAGATTTTTTTATTCGATTCTTCCGATTCAATTTTTTCGAATCGATTTTCTTGATTGAATTTGTTTGTTCCACTTTTTTCGATTCGATTTTCTCGATTCAGTTTATTTGATTCAGTGTTTCCGATTTGAGAACATGAAACAAATACAGTTCAGGGTGATCACGCAAGAATCCCCCCCCCCCCCTTCCCTATACTGAAGGCTTCCCCTTTGAGATAATGTGAGAAGAAAAGAACTTTTCTTGAACAACTTTTGCCGTAGAAACCTTGTTGAGTTATTTCCTTAGGCAAATTTTCAAAAAATTCACAAAAATCTCATGACACTGACCTAAACTTACGTTAATTTGGCCAAAAACGTTCTGAAATTTAGCCGACAATTTTTTAAATAGTGCTGAACTTATATTCGAGTTTTAAAAGAAATTATCTCCCCGAAAAACAAATTCATCAAAAGAAAAATTTTCTGGCCAAATAAACGGAAGTTTAGATCAGTATCATGGGATTTTTGTGAATTTTTTGACAATTTACCTTCGGAAAAAACTCAAAACTATGGTATATATTTGTAATCGAAATAAAAAATACATTGATTGCAATTCGAATATAGGTAGGTACCTACAGGGTCTCGCATTAACAAAAAAAAAGTTTTTTTGCGACACTCTGTATATTATGGGTTGTAAAATAATATAGTTCCCAATGTTGAAATCTACAGGAAAAATCGTTGAGGAAAAGTTTTTTCCTTATCAAATTATCTCAAAGGGCGAACATCAAGGCGAGTATGGAATCAGGTAACGCCGGATCGCTGCTAGCTGTGATGGTAAGGAAAGATGACCCACCCACCACTCTTAGGTCGCGTGATATCAGAATAGCGCTCTGATTGGCTGGCAATGCTGGCATTCAAAAAAGTACATTGGCAACATGGCAAGTAGGAAGAGTGCGCGGTGTAGTAGTTTCAAAGCCCCACGATAATTCAAGACTACCGAATTCACCTGCGAGGGAAAGGGACGCACAGGGGAGGTGATAAGAACTTTGTGCACATCCCTTGACGCTATTCATTTCTCTTGAGCTCAAGAATAGAGGCACAGGAGTGAAACGACCCGAGGGGGAAGAAGAAGGAGCTCGATGAAACACGCTCATTGCACTGCAAGTTACATTTACTCAAAGCAAAATGTTTTGCCGGGTGTACTTGAATGTTTATTTTGTACATAATAGCACGAATCAAGTTGATTTATTGATTGATTGAAAATAAGTCCAAAATGATTCTTTTATGGTTCTTGTCACAAAACTCCTAACATGTAACTGACAGAATGGACAAAATGAACAAAGACAATGTCACAACAAAACATAAAAATCAGTATCATAATAATTTAAAAACAACACAACAAAATATGTCAAACTTCAAGTCAAAGACCAGGGAGAGGGACGGGTTCGGAAAATAGGCACTCAATGGAAGAACACGTCAAAGAAACCCCTGAGTATTGCCCGAAGAAGAGGCTCTTGAATATGTGACAAACTATTGACAAGCCACTCACTGATACTTCACTTCCCCTCCCCCAACGTAGCAAAGTACCGCAAAACAACGCAATCTTCCATATCTACCATGGCAGACCCTATCCCCCCCTCCTGGGAGGTGGCATAAAATCATCCCATAACAAACAAAACAAAATAAATTAACATGACTGCTTGGACAGTAAAAGCCCCCTGACACATAGGCAAAAAGTAAACATTGTAAAACAGTCAATTTTTGGGCTAGGTAGAAGTGGTTGATAGTACAGGAACGACTTTCATGGTATTCAAGAAAATATTAGTAAAATAGGTACACCAAGACTCGATCATCCTCGCAAGCGCCATCTGTAAAATAACAGTGAGTAATAAACAAATAAAATGGGAAAATTTGAGAACCACAATAGACGCAGGTCACAAAATATTGACATAAAAAGTATAATAATATTTGCACACTAAAATAGAACAGTAAAAATATCGCAGACAAAAACAGCGTTCAAAAATGAGCATATGAAAATCAAATAACACATAAAACTACGGAAATGATCATACCAAGACCGAATGTTTCATGCGTGGTTTTAAAGTCACAAAATTAGTGCAAAAACATAGACGTACTTTTAACTGAGTTCAGCAGTAAATAGGCAGATCAAACCGACAGTATTCTCAAAAAAGGACCGTCCAGCGTATAGACAAGTCATTTAAAATAAGAACAATTAATGAAGATTGTAGCTAGTTACAAAATTGAATGCAGGAGAAAACAAACACAATGTGATTTTTCAAGAAACTGCACGAGTCTTTCCGCAGCAGGTGAAGTTTTCTCGTCCTCGTCCCTAAGGCAATTTTTATCAACTTATTCAGAATTAGGTGCATGGGGGCTGACCATCCAAATCTTGATATCGTTTCGCGATGCTGCATTCGAATTTATGTCGACTGGAGCAGTGTACCACGCGTTACGAAATTCCCACTTGGTTTACCAAAATGGAAATTTACATGCTTTTGTGGCTCAACTACTCACTCACTCCCAATGATTTAATCTACCCTACTCAAGAGCAAGGTCATAGATAAATGAACAGCTGAGAAAAATGGCGATTCCTACGCCATCATATGGGGTAGGTGCCATCAATGGCACACTTCCCCTACGTATACCAACATAGTCTCGAGTCAATAAAAAAAGTTTGCACGTCAGCTTTGCGCCTCGGCACTAGACAATTTGCGGTTCCTTCACCTCCGCATCACAGATTTTGCATCTGGAATCCCTCCGTAATTAGGGATTTCGCTTCGTCGGGACGTCGGCCGTCATCACCTCACTTCCGTCCCCATCATCCGCCGCCAGCCACCCGCCCGCCGCCTTCGTACGTGTAAATTTCGGGACGCACGTCTTGTGCACCGATCCACCGAGCAAGCAAACTCACACACAGGGGCCCACCCTTCAGTTTTCAGAGCTTTTCCTTGGACCGATCGAATTCCGAAAGTAATATCGGCTCTGTGTGTGTGTGTGTGTACTTTAAACGAAATCCCGGCAATATCCTTTCGCGTCCTCGGCTGGCGCGGCGTAATATCTCGCTGTTTTTATGGGGTTCGAATCCGCCGTATATGGCAAGCGCAACGGCCCGACGTCGGTGGTCTTAGCTTCGCAGTTCCAACAGAAAAGGAACCCCGCGAGTTCAGTTTGAATCTCCTGACCTGACGACGTCTTAAAGTCTTTATTGCTTTATTGCGAATATGGGGTGTTTATGCTAAAATGTTTGCATTTACCGCCGACGGCGCTGAACACCTCCTCCCCGTCGGGCTGGCTTGATATGCTCATGTCGGAGTCGAGATGCGAGAAGCGCGAAAAAGAGGCACACAACTGCACCCCGATGTTTTAATATAATTGGATACAAAGTTATTAAAGCTTATAAATTTCCACTGTTCAGGTACCTCTTGGCGGGCAAGCTTACACCTCTGGCACCTCAGTTCTCGGCTGCTTGCTACGGCTGTCAGGTGACTCAGCTAGTCCAGTCCATCCAACTCTACGTAATTGTGCTTCGTTCTATTTTTATCACTAGGATGCGCCCGGCATGCTGACGGTTTTCAAATCGCCATAGCTTTTGTGTGTAGCTACCGACTTTCAAAATTGTTGTTACATTCAAATCTCGCAAGCTTCGGTTTATGATAATGTAACGAAAATTTCAAAACTAGTCGTTGATGGTGCGGAACTTCTTAATCCAATTCAAAGTTTTATTCTGCGATGAAACCTGGTCCCTGCGATCGATGCTCATCACCGAATACGTTTCGGAATTTTCTGGAACATTCTTGAAAATATGCTTGCACAGTACAAATCCGCTTGTGATATGCGACCACGGCTAAATTTTTCACCGTAATGACAAGCACCTGGGCAAGCATATCGTGAATCCAGAGCTTCCAAAATTAGACCGGATCAATGATTTTGAAAATCGGTTGGCCACACAAAAGTTACAGCGATTCAAAGCCGTCAGCGTACCGCGACGCACCCTGTATAATTCGATCTTATGAAAAGTTGAAAACCTAAATGCCTCAAGGAAATTCTGTCCAAACTGATGACAAAAATGGAGAGGGAGCTCGACCTTCTAACAAAACTTGTTACCAAAATGTTGCAAAACCTAGGCTATTGCAAAACTTCAAATTGCCGTCTCAAAATGCCAACGGTTTGGTCGCCCATGGCCAAGAATTCAAAGCATTGATAAGCAACCAGAAACTAGACATTGTACAAATATCAGAAGCATACCGTGATTGAAAGAAGTTACTTGGAAATTCCGAAGTAGGTACACCATTCACCACACTCAACATCCTGATGAAGGTAAGTAAAGCTCGTGATGATGAGTGAGCTTGTGATCATCAACAACAAGATCAAACATATCATGGCTCGCATCATAGAATTGTCAAGTACCTACCCTACAGCCAGCGAAATATACAAACTACGACTTTTGGAATAGGAGATGGCCATGGCAAATTGAAACAAGTAGTTGTATAGGTACTGTACTAGACTAGCGATCCTCGTGATCCCTTCATAAAAAAACAGTTGAAGTTTTTTTAGAAACTCTTGGACAGAGATTTGTTGCTGGGGGCAATTTTAACGCAAAACATCAACACGGGGCTATAGATTGGTGACGTCATGTGGGAGACAGCTGTATCAGGTTATGATGGACAACAACTTTCAAGTGAAACTCCTTATTGGACAGCCAACCTTCTGGCCTACAGACAGATATGAAACACTTGATTTTTGCGTACCTACTGTGATGGTACGCCCCCCTCCTTTGAACAATCCTGGTCACGGCACCACTTTGTGATGGTACCCTTTCCCCCTGTGACATTTTGATTGTTTGGCCTATCTGTGATCGTCTCAACCCTTCGTTGTGCCCGTTTTTGTTCAGGAGTGGAACGACCCGAGGAGGAAGAAGGTATAGTTCAAGGTGGACTTCAATGAAACGCACTCATTACACAGAAAGTTTCATCGACTCAACGCAAAATTCAGTCTTTTATGGTTCTTTTTGCAAAACACCTAACATGTAACTGACAGAATGGACAAAATGAACAAAAGCAATAAGAACAATTGGAAACAACACAACAAAATATGTCGAACTGTCAAGTCAAAGAAAAGGGAGAGTGACCGATTGGGAAAAAGAGCACTCAGTGGAAGAACCCAGCCAAGAAACCCCTGAGTATTGCTCGAAGTAAATATGGTGGACAAGTGACAAAAAAAAACTCACTGCTATTTTTGTATTAGTGGCAAGCAAAATCAAGCAAAATTAGTAAATTCACACAGCACTCAAAAAACAAAACCGAAGGCACATTAGTAGACAGGGCATTCTAGATTAATTCAAAACAATACCAAATGCTACCAACCATGTAAACTGGTGGTGCTTTTCGCGCACCTCGTGCACACGGGGAGCTGAAACAGAACCTACACCAAATGGCTGACATGTTCCTCGCTAAAAGTTGAAAACAATAATAATATTATTATTGATCCTGTTTTGGACATTGCAACAAATGTATAGAGACAAGTCATAGAAACAATATAATTGCGGATGTGGGTACGTGGATAGCGTTCAAGCAAAATGGAAAAATACAAAACCGAATAATAGACGAACACAGTGCAAACTCAACAATAATTATGATAAAATCATGAGAAAAAAAAAAGATAAATCTAACGGCAGAAATTAGGATCTGCCAACATTTCTGCATGTCTGTAATAAGCTGCACCCAGAAGCCGTGTCCTTAATGTTGATTCGAATTCACGCAAAATGAGACGTCTGACTGACTCCGGCAGTTTGTTGTACAACTTTTACCAACATACAAAGGGTTCCTTTCATAATGCGTCAACCTATGCCCAAGGACCTACAATGTTGAAACACTTCGCGTTTCATAGGTGTGATGTCTGTTCAAAAGATTGAAGTCTTCACCGTGTTTTTCAATATAGCACAGTACCTTATACGCAAATATACCAGGAATAGACATATGATTTGCATGTTCTTGAAAATCCCCCTGCAGCTTTGTCGCGGAATCATTTTTAGAAGAACTCTTAATGCTTTTTTCTGCATCCTGATAATCCTCGATATTCCAGCGGATGCACCCCACATCAGAGTACCGTAGGAAATAATAGAGTGAAAATAAGCATGATAAAGAACTTCAGAACCTACATGAACATCAACAAAAGACAAAAGCTCTTAATCTCTTCATGCATAGCACGTTGTTGCGACTTTTTACAGAGACTTCTGATATGTGAATCCCACCTGCATTCCTCATCTATGGTGATTTCCAGAAATCGCGTTTCACTCACATGTTTCAAACTGTTTCTATCCCCTCTAACTAATACACTACTCAGATATCTTTCTTAAGTAGGTACACTTAAACATTACTGTCACAGATTTGTCATAGTTTAGATTTAGGCCATTATTTAAAAACCACACATTAAAGTTGTAACGGTCCAAAACGGCCGTTAAGAATTTCACTTGTGGCTACACCAGAAATAAACACCAGCAACCTTGCTACTCTCTGCGAGTACTGTCCTTTCGGCTAACCAGAGGGTGCTTTGGGGAGGGTTCACGGTAAGATGGACTTGAGCGCCACAAGATTTGGAACAGTACCCGCAAGTTAACGAAAGAAATCTTGAAAATTATTATCGAGGGCGAGCTAGGCTTATGGTAACTTTCAGGTAGGTATTTTGAAAACGTACCTACACGTAATTTTCTTGAAAGTTAAAAAAAAATATTGTATTTAAGAAAGAGAGAGGTTTTAATAACAATCACTGTAGTTAATCGAAATGACTTAAAATGGACACAATTAATCAAAATAAATTAATAAATGATGTAAATAGTACTAGCGGTTCACAACATAATCTAGTACAATCCTGCATTTTGTGATACAAACAAGAACTTCGGCACAATTGTTCCTAGATCCAAAACGAATAATTTGGCCCGCTGTTCTTTTCGATTACCCCCTGCTGGTCCGGGATTTGGAGGGTACAAGGGGTACATGACTATTTTTTGCTGCAAGCACTAAACACTGCTATCGAATCATGTTTGATGTCATTTCTGGATAACTAGAGCCTGCTGATCACGATGTCGCCACTGTCAGAATGATGCGCCTGTCGGGAGACAATGTAGAGCTGTCAATTTTACGATGGGGGCTTCCTGAATTAATATATTTTGGTCATCGAAGAAGATGTGTGGGGTGTCATTTCTGACATAATGGAGGTCTGCGAATTCATTTCTTTTTGTAAAAATGTAATTGGTTTGAAACTGTAGAAAATATGTTGGTTCAAAATTATGATTATTGATTTTCAAACATACACGATTCGTATTGATTCCACTTTTATTGCACTTTTGATTAGGCTGTGCTAGCGAGTCACGATACCGCCATTGTTGAGACGCTGCGTTCGCTAGAAGTCGAGTTATGACGGATTTATTCGAATCGGAAAAGTTCTTGAAAGTCGCTGCAGTGGCCATTCAAAAAAGAGTGGAATATCACTTCGACCGCCTCTAGACTTAGAGAGTCTACTTTTTTTGCATAAAAATGAAATTCTGTCAATATCAAGGGGGCTCATGAAATGGGGATGTTGTACTCTCTGGTCCACAAGCACTCGCCTTGAACCTTGAAAAAATACATTTCAGCATAAAATGATGACGCCGATGCGATGCTGTCATCACTGAAGCGATATGTCAATCAGAAGCCGAGTGGGGGCTGTAACTCTTTGTACTTGGGGTGCGCGTCTTGAATTAGGTTAGTTTGGTCTTGAAATATGATGTGTTGGGCATCATTTCTAATGTTTATTGGGTCGCTGATTTCATTTCTCAATGTATAATTTTGATTGACTCACAAGCGGAGTTGTAGCTGTTCTTAGTACATGGGAGATATCCCCCCTCTCCCCAAATTCCAACCCAATCAAAATTTTGCATTAAGAAATGGAATCAGCGACCCAAAAAACATTGGAATCGATGCCCAACACATCATATTTCAAGACCAATCTAACCTAATTCAAGACGCGCACCCCAAGTACAAAGAGTTACAGCTCCCACTCGGCTTCTGGTTGACGTATCGCTTCAGCGATGACAGCATCGCATCGGCGTTATCAATTTATGCTGAAATATATTTCTTCAAGGATTCAAACGAGTGCTTGCGTAGAAAAAAGCGAAAAATCTATATTTCATGAACCCCCTTAATATTGGCAGAATTTTATCTTTATGCTAAAAAGTAAGTTTGATGACTCTAAAGGTGG